>OX377203.1:23210292-23484180 GCA_947396885.1 Heligmosomoides polygyrus polygyrus | reverse complement strand
AGGTTCACTGCTTGGTCTTTCTTCGTTGAAGAATAGAAGGGAAGTCGCTGATTTCGACATGATGTTTGAAATTGTTGCAAACAAGGTTTCCATTGACCAAACTAAGTTCGTTGCGGAATGCTGGTAAGATCCTGGAGATGGATGTTGAAAGTTCGAGGCTCAGTTGCTAAATCGCGTATCGGATCAGATTTCCTAAACTATCGTATTCTCAAGGAATTCAACCTGCTACTGGGCAAGTACGGAGATTTAGAGAGGCTCTCTGCTCAGGCCTGTAGAAAGCCTGTCAAAGGTTGAATATCAAACAGAGCAAGAAATGTTTTCTGTGATTTACTCCTTGCTTGGTTAGTGTTTGAGTTTTCTTCTGTGTCTTCTTTTCTTGGACGTTTTTTTTTACAAACTCTATGCAAACAGCTGTCTATGTCTGTCTTTGGCTTGAAATAAATAAATAAAATAAAATAAAGGACATATAAGCCTGCTTTGGCTAGAGTAAAGCTACTAGATGTGCCAGAAGGACATGGTGGTCTTCGTCTCTAGAACGCCACAGCCAACGTCAGTAGTCGCTCGATTAGTGGATGAGAGCTCTACCCCGTGGCTGATCATTTCGGCCTCCAACCAACTCACCGCGTCGTCCTCGGACGGTTGTGTAGCAGCCAGCGGCGCATTCATGAGTTCGCTTGGGAAAGCAGGCGTCTGCTGGGATGTTTGCTGCGTTGAAGATTTGATCGTTGCACTTTTACTAATTACCTTGGAGTCGCTCTTCTGAAAACAACTTCTTCAGCCGGGAACTGGGAAGGGAGGACGGTCAGTAATCAGTGATTATAGAAAAATCAGTGCAATCCTAACCTGAGGGCGGATTCATGAATGACTTTGTCCAGGGTTATGCGGGTATAGGATTGAAATTTATGCTTTACCTTTAAAATTTAAGCATTTACAAGTGTTGCAAGTCGGCGGCCCCAGTGCAGCGGCTGTGCCGTCAACACGTGGGACACCAACCTGCCCCATGGGGCACCCGAAGCTGCCAAGGCCCAGCGCCCCGGGGAGGTGAAGGGGCCCATGCCCTGAAGTGCCACTTCTGAATTGAGGATTCCCCGGGTCCGTCATTTCACTCCCCGCTGAACTGTATCCCTTCAGCCCCGGGCTGCGGCCAGCACGATACCATGGGGGAGATACTATACGGCCCCTGAATTGCCAGTCTGTTCCCCGATAACACTGCCCTCGCGACGTCCTTGCAGGGGGCCAGAATCTGCCCCCTGCACGGACCCTGCGAGGGGCTTGACAGTCTTTACCCCGGCAACCCAGCAATGACCGCAACGACAATAACCAGAATACCATATAACACTGTACGAACGGACTCACCACATTCCCTCGATCTGCACACCGAACGCCAACTTAGATTTATCTCATACCACTCGCCGACATGATAGGATAGGAATAGAGCCGAGCACACAATGATGAAATCGCAGTAGAGCCGGCAGAGTATAGCGGATAGGGACGCAGAGTGGGCCGGGCGCTTCGCTGTGCGGAGCACTCAGCGCCCTCAGCCCTGGCGACCCTTCTAGGAAGGGTCGCCTACCATCCGATCGGCAGTCGACGCCGTGATGATCAGAGACGACGAGATGGCCAGGCCCCCGGCTGGCGCGGCCGCTCGCGGTCGATGCAGGCGTCGAATGGCTCTGGCGGCTTGCGCGGGAAGCGGGTTATACCCGTTCCGGAGCGCGCGCCCCGCCCGCGGATCAATGCCAGCGGAGGCGGGGGCAGGCCGCACGAGGGGCCGCTCGCCGACGCGCCGCGAGTCTGCGCCCACAGGAGGATGGAGGGGAGCGCCGTGGTCGCGAGACGCGACAACAAGACCGTTGAGATGGGTGAATGCTGGAGTAGAATTACATCATTCACCGAATTTTATCGTACAAGACGTTCAACCAAACATCTGATATGGGGCTTCGCCCTGCACCCCGAGAATGGATCACCCCGACCGTCTTATTTTCTCCCTTAGGCCTTCTTACCTTCGTTACAGTAAAGAATATGATACAAGAGAGCGAGATACGGTAGGGTAGGCTCTTAAAAACTGCTCCTCTGGAGCCTATCCACCTATGTCGCACATACGCGATCGAAGTCTGATCTGTGGCACGTTTTTCGGATCTGGACGCATGTTGCATGACGTCTGTGACACAGTTGCCGAGTTTCGACGCGCGTGCCACGACGTTGCTGTGACGTCTATGACACGCCCTCTGCATCCCACACACGTGGCACGACGTCAGTTGCTGACTACTGAAGTCAAATACGCGCTGAACGATATTGAGAAAAACTCATTGCATGACTTCGGTGACACCTCTTCTAAACCTAGACACCTTTGCATAAGATGGGTGACACCTGTTCTGAACCCGGACACCCATTAGGGACACCGATAACAAGTCGTCCAAATCCGGACACCCCTTTCGCGAAGTCGATAACACCTCTTGTCAACCTAGAGAGCCTTTGCGCGACATCGGTGGCATGTCTTCTGAACTCGGACGCCCATTACGCGACATCTGCGCCACGTCTTCTCAAGCTGGACGCATATTGAACAACAATGGTGACACCACTCCAAAGCTGGACTCCTTTTGCGCTACATCGGTGACACGTCTTCTGAACCCATACGCCTGTTACTCGACGTCTGTGAAAGGCCAGATGGAGAGACGGACGGACGGCCAACCGCTAACCCTTTTTTACATAGTAGGATCATGAATACCAAACGTGCCCTCTGCTCACTATCCTCTGTTGGTTGAATTATCCATTACAATTAACCCATTACCCTACCCATCGTCGCTCCGGTCTCTGGATGAACCAATTGCTCCCCCCCCCCCCCTCCTTGAAATCGCTAGAAACCACCCTTACCACGAAGCGTTTCCTGTGAAACGGTTCTGACGAATGCACCCCGTATGTTTACCGCATTACGGTTAAAAGATACGGTAACCATTCGGAGGTGTGTTCGTCAGGATCGTGCTAGTAGCAGATGCTGCGCCCTTGGGCAAGTTCAGGGTAGAGCGAAGCGGGTTTTAGCAGCATTTGCTCCACACCCCTCAAGGCTAAGATCACACCCTTCTCTTTCCTGTTTTCTGCCATTAGCTCTCTTCAACTTGTTTGAGCGACCTCATAGCACGAAGTAGTCACTAGGCTCCAGAGCACACTCAGGATAAGGTGTGTTGGGGTGAAACGCCGTTTGGTCCCCTCAAACTAGGACTGCACCGAAATTTTTTTAAATGAGAACGTACCATAGGGACAGGTTTTTTTGGCTTAGCTTTTCTACAACAGGCATTATTCCATGTAACAACGCATATTTGCAGCAGCATTAGAGAAAAATACTGAAAAAGATAGCTTGTTTTGAATTGCTAACGATTTCTCGACTTCCAAAACCTAGAAATGTCTTAAATACGGAATGAATTTTAGCTCTTTTTCTTTTTTCATCAAGCTCTCATGTACTCTCCATATGTATAGCTGTCCGCCTGTTCACGCCTACATCTCTTCATGATCGAACTCTAATGTTGTGCAGTGTTTGATTGACAGTAAAGCGACCTACCACGAGAGTAACGTTGACATCCAGTGTCATGAAGCATTCGAAGCCGACCAACCGACCACTTGTTACGGGCTTACAAAAGAACTGAATCCGACCAAAAGTTGTTTGAAAGGAAGAACATGTGAGCTGATAGGTGATTATCGTAATACGCAAGAGGCGATTTGGTTATCAGCCGGATCTATCCCAATCGGAGGGGGCAACGACGATAGCCATTAGAACTAACCACTTGCTCCACTGGCAATATGCCAGCTCCTGCTGGAGTACCACGCAAACTTGCACATCAATCCGTGCCGAGACTGCTTTCGTCGCTGAGGGGGACATCGGAGATGGGTTGTGCGCTCTTCGAGCGCACAACTCGGCTAGGGAAGGGACTCCGGGGTGTGGGCCATCCAGGCGGCTCGTGCCAAGAATGCTTTCGTCGCTGAGGGGGACATCGAAGATGGGTTGTGCGCTCTTCGAGCGCACAACTCGGCTAGGGAAGGGACTCCGGGGTGTGGGCCATCCAGGCGGCTCGTGCCAAGAATGCTTTCGTCGCTGAGGGGGACATCGGAGATGGGTTGTGCGCTCTTCGAGCGCACAACTCGGCTAGGGAAGGGACTCCAGGGTGTAGTGCGTCCAAGGTGCTCGTGCAGGAACTGCTCACGTCTCCCAGTGCTCTTCTGTAGCGGCGGTGGAAGAGCCGCGATCCGCCACCGACCGCTCAACGACCCTCCTCCATATCGACTGACCATGGTGTCGGTGGATATCGAAAATGGCCACGTCGATATGACGCGACATCAGGAGAATCTGGTTAGATCTAAGTAAGACCGGCAACGACACGACTAAAGTGTCCATTGCATCGGTCCGCTTCATGCTCACAGTCATATCCACTGAATTTAAAAGAAAATCATCGCATTATATGACGGCAGCTGAAGCTGTCGTAGAACCTTAAAGAACCTTAAAGGGGATGGAGACGCTAAAATATCGTATGCACCTCCTCCCTCCGATTAGGACAGATCCTTCAGATCTAGATTCTCTATATGGTTGATCTCGTAGCCGTATGCGAAATATTTGTGACTGCTCAAGTAGTCTAAGTCAACACACCTGCGAACAACAAATGTCATTCGTTCCCTGTGTGGAACTTGGTGGCTGATTGTAGACATATTCTAGAAACTTTGGCCTAAAATGCTTACCTTATGTGGCCATTGTCGCTCTTTATATTCGACCATCACTTTCAGCATTACCGAACTGTTCAGAATAGAATCTTGTTCGAGCTTCATTTTCACAATTCGGTTGATTTTTTTTTGGGTTGGATCGTGTATATGCCAGTAGCCTTTACCCAGAGATGCTGGGTACCAAATAAAAGACCCCCGAAGGATGGAAGACGTGACTGCTCTGGAATGAAAACAAACCCCAAATCAAGATTCAGGTAGGCTCGAAATTGTGTATCTCCTTCAGCAGCACCACCCGGGTCTTGATTATCTCAATATTCCATGGAAATATGGTACTAACCTGACCATGAGATTCAGGGGAGCGGTGCAGATAACTCCCAAAACCTATAGAGAGCGATACTCCACGCTTCAAAACCGCCGGAATTTCTCAATCCCTTCACTCTACCAGTAGTGCCAATTCACATTTGAATAGTATTATACGAAGGATACCATTCAAGTTTGGGCGCGTGAAGCGCAGTAGGAGGTACCAGCTGACCCGATACCAGGTTCCTGGTCAGGGATGGGCGGAAATTTTGAAAATTTTCCCAGAAAACAGAAAACAGAAAATCGCCTCCGTCAGAAAACAGAAATCAGAAAACAGAAAAGCCAAAAACGCCAGAAAATCAGAAAACAGAAAACAGAAAACAGAAAATTTCGAAATTATCACACGATCTAATTATTTTACCTAAAGATCCATATTTCCAGTATCAAATGCTTTTGTATGACCAGAAATGTAATCGTAGACCAGTGTTTTAATTTGCAAGCGTTTATAAAAATTTCTATTAAACTCCAGTGTACTGCAATCAGCATGTTGTAAATCTTGACTGATAGATCCTAGGAATCTCGACACTTGACGTATACTACATTACTCATCAGCTCCGTTTCACCGCTAACGCCTCAATTAGAGAACGGTCCCACTAGTAAGAAACTGGCCTTTTAGAGTACCGAACACGATGAAGGCTCAGTAATCACTGTTTGCATGTTTCAACACAATTGCTTGAGTTTGTAGACACACTCTCGTAACATACTCTAAAGCTGTGCAGAGATTCGTTGAGTATTACTGACTCCGCCAGAATCTGTATTCCTAGCTCGTTTCGTTCTTCGGAAATACATTTCCTTAAGTGTCATAGTTTACGCGTAACTGAAAGTTTTCAGGCCAACTTACCGATGCTCTTTAGAACACCTAGTTACTACTTAGCCGACTAAACATGTTGTGTACTGGCTTGATATTTCACAGAACAACACGAGACTGTGACTGAAGGGCTGTCAGCATAAGAGATCTTGGGTGAAGGTGCTTCCTTGAATGCGAAGACACCATATAATAAAGACCAAGCATGTACCCTCTCCATCACATTATTATTATTTCTCCTCAGATCTACGTATCGCATAACATCTCAGTGGAAGGCCAGCAGAACACCTTGCTGTACAGGAGTGCACGACATTAGCAACTATCGCCCGATCTGCCTGCTGTCCGTAGTCTACAAGCTGTTCACTCGAGTGATCCTAAATAGGATTAGCAGAACGCTGGACGAAGGACAGCCATGCGAGCAAGCAGGATTTCGGAGAGGATTCTGCATGATCGACCACATACACGAGGTTCATCGAAGTGTCGCGAGAGTTCAAGCTGCCGCTATGGCTTACCTTCATCGACCTGAAGAAGGAGTTCGACTCTGTCGAAACTGAAGCGGTCGTCTAAGCCCTGCTCGCTCAGGGCGTTCCTACTCTGTACATCAGAGTCCTTCGAGAGCTGTACAGTGGATTCACGACCAAGATCTCATCATTCTACAACGACGTCGTCATCGACGTGAAGAGAGGGGTTCGGCAGTGGAATACCATATCTTCGAAGCTCTTCAGCTCGAAAACGCCATGCGCGAACTAGAATGGGAAGACATGGAGTGAAGGTCAACGGCCGGAAACTGACCATCTTCGGTTTGCTGATGACATCGTGCTCATAACACCGAGCGCTAGCCAGGCGGAGCAGATGCTTGCTGGCTTCGACCGTGTATGTGGGAACGTTGGACTGCAACTGAATCTTACGAAGACGATATTTATGTGACGAGGAACGGACGAGTTTCTGATGCACTCAACGAACGAACATCTTCGAATGCTCCAGATACGTGCACCTGGGTCGCGAAGTCAACATGGCCAACGGCCTAAGGCCAGAGATGAGCAGGAGGAAACGAGCAGCTTGCGGAGTTTTTAAGAGCATCGAAAGAGTCCTGGAGAAGACGAAGAACGTCCGGCTCGTACGCACCTTTTCGACTTCACTATTCTTCCTGCCCCAGCATACGCCTCAGAGAACTGGGCCATACGAAAGCAGGATGAACACGCGATCAGCGTCGCGCAGCGTGGAATCGAGAGGACGGTGCTCAGTGACACGACTCACGCAAGTGAGAGAAGGCCTCCGAAGTTCCGAGCTTCGCCGACGTTCGAAGATCAGAGACCCTGTCGTATGGGCCAAGTCGTCGACAATTAGGTGGGCCACGTAACGCGCTTCGCAGACATCGAGTGAACGTCACCGACTGGATTCCTCGGGATGTCAAGAGAACAGCAGGAACTGCCCACCAACGCGTTGGTCGGGCTTCTTCGTCAAAGCCCTAAACAATGGCGCTCTTCGTGTCCCTCGAGCGAAAAGGTTCCATTGGAGCACCCTGCCACGCGGCACGGACGTATGGAGACGCTGATGGTGCCCGCTTGAACATCAATGGGACGACAGATGATATAATGATAAATGAGAAATTTCCTGCATCACTACCCTATCACCAGCGAAATCAAAGTAACTAAAAAACTTTTCTGTCTCTTACTAATTTGTGAGACCAAAAGCTGAGCAATCTTCAGAGTTAGAAAAATAACTTCGACAAAGGCTCTGCAGAAAGCGATATTGGAGATGACCGGCCAGCAATGTTCAATTTTTAAACCGGGAGTGGAGAATAATCCTACCCACAGTAACTCTAAGACAAGTGGTTAGTTAATACATAATTTAGTTTTATAGTTTTAATGTAAGATTTTTAGTGATCGTAGATGGTCCAAACTACTGTTAATATGGAAAAGAATACAAAGCCAAATTATGAAAGTCGAAAAATGTCCTATGAAGAGACTCCTTGCCAGTAGCACTTACACAATCAATCAAGCAAACATGTTGAATAGTTCATGAGTATATGGCGCAATTGCTACATGAGCCCATCCAAAAATGCTACATGCTTGCCATTTAAGATACTCTAGAAACACTATTTTGGAATGGAGCTCACTATTCTATGATACTTTTAATTTTTTTTTATTGGATTTCTGTGATAAAATTTTGTTCGCGACTCTATTTTCTGTTTTCTGGCCAATTTTTGGCCATTTTCCCAGAAAACAGAAAACAGAAAAAATTTGCCCAAAATGGCCAGAAAATCAGAAAACAGAAAACAGAAATTCCGCCCATCCCTGTTCCTGGTTCGGATTTCCCGCCCAGGCAAGCAAGCCCTCCATCCCTCCGGAGTTGGTGAATTGGTGAATTGCAAAACTTTGCGACGGAAAGATTCGCCGCAAACGGTCGCTCGATCATAACTCCTTCAGTTTTATGTTTCATGAAAAAAGATTAACACCGTTCGATTAACCTCTTCGAGTTCTACACAACCAGATGCACATCTTAGCAAAACTCCCATATTTTCGCCGTGTGTGGCCCAAAAAGTGAGTAAAGCAGGTTTTTGCGATTAGAGCAGCTTATTTCCCAGGACATGCGTGCTTTCGGTGTTTCTCAAGCATGTCGTACGTTGTCAGTGCGCTGTCATGCCAGGAATTCTGCGAGAGTGCGCAGCGCAACTCCAGAGGCCTACACACACTTGTGTGAATCGTGTCACCTCGATTCCTCGCTGCGCTACACTCTTCGCGTGTTCATCCTGTTCGTTCTTAAATGCAGGAACGTGGCGTCGAACAGATGGGGTCGGAAGGCGGCCTTCTTTTTTTCACGACTTCTTCGACGCTCTTGAACGCTTCCCATGCAAGTCGTTTCCTACTGCCCAGCTTTCGGGTCATTCCCCTTGTTGACTTCCCTGAGGATACGCATATGTGTTTGCTCGGAGATTTATTTATTTATTTATTTATTTATTTATTTCATGCACTCAGAAAAGGTGTGCTCAACAAGAAACATAGGAAGAGGCATAATGGATACGTAAGTTTTTCCTAAATCGTTAAGTGCAGATTTTTGTGTGAAAACGCATAGGAATTTCACGTATAAAAAATGCATAGCGCATAGTAAATTTTAAAAAAACTATCTATATATGTTACCTACCCGGTTTTACTTGACAAAATAAAGGATGAAATTTCACTGGAGATGAATGGCATTGCTCAAGAAAGCGGACTTATAGCCAACTGTAGTCTTGGGCTTTCATATAGATGATCGAAAATATGCTGAAGGGCAGAAGAGAAAGTACAAGTGGCTCCTAATTATTTGCGCGAAATTCAAGCCTACTGTGTTTTTGAAAATAGCGGGAGATCAATTATTAGGATTTTTCTAGAATGGGGAAGTACAGTACCGCCGCTAAACATTCAACCAAACGACGTTTGCGACGCAAAAACGCGTTTTTTGCGTCGCATCATGATAACTTCTTTGAAAATAAAAATTTCCTAGCAAAAATTTACAGCGATTCTTACCATAGTACGTTCTATCATATGGCATGTGATCTTCATTTAGAAATGGGTGAAAGCTTTAAAAGCAAAAGCAAAATTAGGGAACCACTTAATTGGGTTGACCTGACCGACATGCGTCGCTGCGTCTCGCTTAATTGGGCCCTCAGGCAAAACTGATCTCCTTCAGTCAATTTTTAAAATTCTTGATATTTCCTGAATTTAGTTTTTTAACGTTTTTAGGATTCGTCTCCCTACGACAATTCATTTGACACCAAATTCGATAGGAAGATATCCATTTTGAACCGGCTGGTGTTTCACAACTGTCATTTTCATTTATTTCAGCGAAGAGATTATTCATCTTTCAGTGGGTGTTAAAGACTGTAGTTCATTCTGCTTGCAGACAAAAAAGAGGACATATGATATACACGCTTACAGCCCATTCTATCCAAATTTCGTCCGGTTGCCAACTGTTGAATTCGCAAGCAAGCAAACCTTCAGTGGACAGTATGCTCTGCTAGCAATTTCAGGCACTGATATCTGAGCTTCAACTTTATGTTATAGTGCATAGGTTTACCAGCACATAGGGTACAAAGCGGAGACACTAGGTAGAAGGGAACAAAGTGCCAGATGTTAGATGGCCGAATTTCGACTTTTCAAAGTGACACCTTCCTCTAGGAATGTGAACAAGGTTCCACATCTTTTGTCGCTGAGTCTTCTCAGAATAAACCCTGGCATGCTGAACAATAAAATGTCATGACTTTTCACTTAAAATGTTCAACCAGTGGCGACCCTGTTCATTTGTTGCAGCAGCTCGAGAGCTGAAGTGGCGGTACAGTGCCGTAATTGCGCTGACCTGATGTGCCCTCTAGAAACACTGCGACCGCCTGGCTGTCCAGCGAATCTCTCCTTGCTCCTTTTACAGTTATGCAGCATTCGATTGCATTCAATCTATGTTTCTGGCACTTTGATGTGGTTTTATTTCTGCGCTTGCTACGACTCTTACCACTCGAAATTACAAGCACAGTTGAAATTGGGAGCAAGAAAGCTTATCCGTTCTGCCTCCACAGCAAATTGCTGAAAGTCTAATAGACAAAGTTGAGTATTCCCACTGACATGTGCATCCCAACGTATTTCGATATTCAATTTTAAACATAGAATTTGGACGGACCCAGTTTCCGTTTTGCGTAAACCTCCACAACTCACATTTGTTCTTTTTGCCACTTTGTTGCACTAAGCGTTTAGGTAGGTGTCTAGTATTGATTATCAAAATAAAGTCGACTAAGTGTTTTGCTTGGAATAATTTAATTTATATTGTAAAGAATTAATCGCAGCTTTATAACAACGAAGTATCCATTTTATCATAGGGTGGTTACCGTATTCAGAGCAGTCATCGGCTGCCGAGTTCACTCCAAATCGAGGTCTTTGGTTCACATCCGCACCGGCCAACTATCATTTCATCCCTGCGAGCTCGGTGAAGTGACACCGGACTTACCCGAGAAGGACAATACTTTGACCTTTCCAAAGGCTGACTACCAAAAAATAGTACTGTGCAAAACAAATGCGCATTGAAACTGTCTCCATGGTAGAAGAATAATCGTATAAGCAGATTGTGTGACGAATTCCAAACACGACTCATTCACGCCGTTTTTATTTTTTATCCCTTAATCTGTGTTTGAAAAGTTGTTTCAACGGCTGTTATTGAATAAAATTATGCCGACTTCACAGCAAGCAAAAGCATTACGTGGAGATAGTGTTTGATTTTGAAAGACATGGCACATTTGGACGAAACACATATAGAGGGTAACATTAATATAACCTTGAAGACCCTTTTGCTCATTATCGTCACAATACATTGCATTAAAAAACAAACTAAGATCTCAGAGAACACTTTATAACATGGAAGCTTATAAAGAAATTTAGAGCCCATTGCAAGAACATACATACCTGGTTTCCGCGTCTCGAAAAAATTTCAATATTTACGAAATCTATGTGACTTGACAGTCCGCAATTCACCAAAGTAGTTTTTCTGCGAAAGAGCTTATAAGGATGACAGAAATAAAACCTCATCAAGGTGCCAGGAACATAGATTGAATGCAATCGAATGCTGCATAACTGTAAAAGGAGCAAGGAGAGATTCGCTGGACAGCCAGGCGGTCGCAGTGTTTCTAGAGGGCACATCAGGTCAGCGCAATTACGGCACTGTACCGCCACTTCAGCTCTCGAGCCGCTGCAACAAATGAACAGGGTCGCCACTGGTCGAACATTTTAAGTGAAAAGTCATGACATTTTATTTTTCAGCATGCCAGGGTTTATTCTGCGAAGACTCAGCGGCAAACGATGTGGAACGTTGTTTACATACCTAGAGGAAGTTGTCATGTTGAAAAGTCGAAATTCGGCCATCTAACATCTGGCACTTTGTTGCCTTTTACCCAGTGTCTCCGCTTTGTGCTCTATGTGTTGGCGAACGTTTGCACTATAACGCTAAGTTGAAGCCCAGATATCGGTGCCTGAATTCGCTAGCAGAGCATACTGCCCACTGAAGGTTTGCTTGCTTGCGAATTCAACAGTTGGCGACCGGACGAACTTTGGGTAGAATGGGCTGTAAGCGTGTATATCATATGTGCTCTTTTTTGCCTGCAAGCAGAATGAATTACAGTCTTTAACAGCCACTGAAAGATGGATAATTTCTTCGCTGAAATAAATGAAAATGACAGTTGTGAAGCACCAGCCAGTTCAAAATGGATATCTTCCTATCGAATTTGGTGTCAAATGAGTTGTCGTAGGGAGACGAATCCTAAAAACGTTAGGAAAACTAAATTCAGAAGAAATCAAGAATTTTAAAAATTGACTGAAGGAGATCAGTTTTGCCTGAGGGCCCAATTAAGCGAGACGCAGCGACTTATGTCGGTTAGGTCAACCCAATTAAGTGGCTCCCTAATTTAGCTTTTGCTTTTAAGACTTCCACCCATTTCTAAAGGAAGATCACATGCCATATGATAGAACGTACTATGGTAAGAATCGCTGTAAATTTTTGCTAGGAAATTTTTATTTTCAAAGAAGTTATCATGATGCGACGCAAAAAACGCGTTTTTGCGTCGTAAACGTCGTTTGGTTGAATGTTTAGCGGCGGTACTGTATGTATGTACAAAAACCAAGCAAGGTGATACACTCAATACACTCGACAATGGAAGTTTCACCACATCGTTCCACCATCGCTCTCTCGCCGATGAAGGACATTCTGCAGCAGAGTTCGCTCGACGACTTTCTGCCAGAACAGTCCAACACATTGTGAAACAGTACAGAGAGGAAGGAACGGTCGAACCGAGGAAGAGATCTGGCAGACCACGTAGTGTGAACACTCTCCGCCTTCGAAAGGTCATCAAAAAGAGAATCGACCGGAACAATGGAGTTAGCATGAATCGGATGGCCGTAGATCTTGGGGTTTCCCGCAGAACAATACAGAAAATCGTCAAACAGGATCCTGGGCTTCGCAGTTATCGTCTTTATCGCGGACAAGCCCTTACGGAAGCTGCCATGCAGATTAGATTGGAAAAATCCAAGTTGTTGCTAAAGGAGGACCAGCAGGGCCGCTTGTCAAACGTCATTTGGACGGACGAGAAGATTTTTACCATTGAAGTGGAACACAACTCACAGAATCAGCGTCAGTTGCTGCCTCCATCCAGAAACGGGTCTTCTCAACGTCGTGTTCTCAACAGGACTCTTTTTCCGAAATCTGTTGTGGTATGGACATTACCTTGACAGGAAGACACCTCTGGTTTTCGTCGACCGTTCAGTGAAAATCAACGCTGAGTCTACCAAGACAAGATCCTGGACGATGTTCTTCTCCCCTGGGTTGCTGAAAATTTAGTCAGTGGTCAATGCATGCTCCAATAGGATTGGGCACCTGCTCATTCTGCGATCGACACTGGTATTCTGCGAGAGTCACTTCCCTGGCTACTGGACGAAGGACTTCTGGCCACCTAACTCGCCTGATCTAAATCAGACGGATTTCGCTGTGTGGGCTGCTTGCATCGGAAGGTCTCCTCGAAGAGTCACCAAAGTTAGAACGCTCTCAAAGCTTCACTTCAGAAGGCGGGGGCGATGTCGACGTCACCTTCCTGAGGCCCACAGTGATGTCGGTGGAGAAGAGACTGAAAGCCTGTATTGCTGCAAAAGGAGCTTATTTCGAACATCTTCTCGAGCAAATGATTGTTGGGCATTGCTCTATATAGAAGTTGTATCAGATTGTATAAGTGTTGTTTTTTGTTGAAGTTATTAGTAACAAACTACGCGCAAATAATTAGGAGCCACCCTGTATGTGGCTTTCGTTTAGTATTCTCCGGATAAAAACTACTTCATTTAATCGACGTTGTAAGATAATTCCTGTTTATCTATGCGCAAAACCTAGTCGAGTGTTCAAAAGTTGTGAAGAATGAATCTGAGGTGATGCATCAGATGGGTTCTCACCCTGTCGGAGAACGGAGCCGCTGATTTTTAGCCGATGAGACTTGTTTTGCTCGTGGAAAGTAGTTTTACCAAGCGTTGACAAATTTCCGCTATCAAACATTACAACAAGGTCCCAGACAGCATCAGTTGGCGGCCAGTGTTTTGTTTGGGAATCACTGTGAGCAGCTGCTCCGATCGCAACCTTCCAGAAGAAACATCCGGACGGCTCTCATTATTGTCCATGTGTTCGGCATCGCCTCGTTGTCACAACTGCTTCATCCTAGTGCCTGATCGTAGTTAACCACGTCTCCTTCATCCATGTTCTATGTTGTGCGCTCTTCATGTACGAGAGAGAACCAGCATTTCTAGTAATAAATGCTATTTTCTCAGCAAATAGCCGAATACTCCTCCAGTGCTGTATAGATCTTACTGTATGGGCAGTTTGAGGCTCATCTAAATATCTCCATAGAGTGGACAAGCACAAAATTGGTTACGAGCAAATGCCCCTCCTCAACAACTGGGGCTTCCTGGATATAACTCAGATGGGCTACATTGATTAGTGGAAAGCAACAGTGGAGGCGTCGGCTACAAGGGGCTGGATTCATCACTGACTTACAGCAATTTAACGGAGAAAATACAGGTGGTTTTCCCGAGCAGTCTCCAGCCGCGTTATTCGTTTTGGGTCACAAAAAATACAAAAAAAATCTCGTTATAGATATCCTTATATGATGAGAAAACGTATTTCTGTCTGAATAAATAACCAGCCAAAATGAGAGGATAGTACCAATCCCCTACAGACTTGCTATACGGCTCAAGAGCTCCAATGAGGCGATTTCACGAATGGCAATTGAGCAAAAAATCGAACATGGTCGACTTATGGAAGCTCCATCGATACCAGCTGCAGACTTGCGAGCTGCACCATCTGCACAACCATCAGGTTCTGTGAATACGATTAATAGCCAACATGGAAACCGAGAACCTGCTCAGGATTTTTTATAATTCGCTCATATTTTGTTTTCCAGCGAAATGAAACTGCTAAGAGACCATACTCACTTGAGGAAGAACTTCAAGCTAAGCCACTAGACATAGAGGTTCCATACTTATGTTAAAACTTTTCTTCTCCACTTGATTGGTGTTGTTGTTGTGTTGCGTTTGCTTCAATTCTGTTTGGGCATGGCTTTTTCAGTGGTATTCTATTCTAATTGCAAAGCGCGTCTTTTTCGACGCATAAATAAATAAATAAAACGAATAAAGGTTAAGCGAAGATCGACACTAGTCAAACACTGCTGTAGTTGAACCAAACATTTCGGTTTTGTACGCAGCGGGAACACGTTTTGGGCATAAATAATCAACTTGTACGTACGGCCGTAGGACAAAGCCTCAGTTTGTTCCTCAACCCAGAGCAATCCACCTGCTCCGTCTAGCTTCAGTGTGGAACGAACCAGTGATCGGTTCGTGGTACCACGCCAGACCCGTCACCTGTCGACTAGTATGCGACTACACAGTGCTGCATGCACTCAATCTCAGTTGAACTCGTTGCGCTTTCTCAAGGTTGCCATTTTTACGGGCCAATGAAGCATTAAGTAAGCTTGACGGTTTTCACCTTGATTTTTCAAAGCTAATTGTAAGGGCCCTTAAAGCAGATAAAGTCCTGAGAAAAGTTGGAAAATTGAACATGAACCGCAAGGGTGTGGCGAATTCACAATGGTCTACACGTCGTACTTGTGCATCAACTAGCAGAAGTTTTCCTTAAACATGGTCAGAGTTTTGCCCGCTTTTAGCTCTTCTACTATGGTCAGTGCAGTAACTGTAGCCGAGCCGGATTGACTGATTTTATGTTTACCCTACCTGTAATTTCGCTTCACCACCCATGTTTCACTCCTTTTCAAGCACATATGGGTGGCGCCGAAATTGCTAAGAACGCTCTACCAGCTTAGTACTCTGCGATATGTGTAACTAATCAATCAAATAAGTGATGGAAATCGCAAGAATTTCGATTTCTCTGGCTGTACACTTTTCTTTGTATGCCGTATTAATAGAATACGTTAATGTGCTCCTTTGACCTTTTGGCTTCAGAATGTGGCAGTCATCGATCTTGATTTTGGTGACGTTAACGGCATGTGCCGCGTATCCTGCGGGAGGCCTGGATGTGGAAAACCTATCCGCCGGTGGTAAGAAGTTCTTCATGGACGTGAGTTTATTTATTTATTTATTTATTTATTTATTTATTTATGCGCCCATGAAGGACACGCTAAAGTTGAAACAATCCAACCAACCAAACAAACAAAATAAGCAATTACAATCATGGAATGTAAAGGTAGTGCTATTCATGAAACAAGTTGACAGATGAAGGAGATTACTCGCCAAGTGGACCGAATCGGTTCAAGTGTCCTAATGCGATCACCTCTAGCTACGATTTTTTTTTCGTGGTTTCCCGGGAACGAGGTTAGAATATCCTCCATGATTTGACAAAACGTTTTTGTCGTGTAAGCTGAGTCCAGGCAAAAGATGATCGAAAAGAGAGGAAAATGTCAGACCGGCAACAACCCGTGATGGCCGAAAATCGAAACTGTGCATAGCAGTAGGTGTAGCCCTCCCCTTGGTAGAGGCTCCTCGGGCGTGACCAGGCTTAAGCACAGTTGCAGGGCAGGCGTATTCAGGACAACGTCTACTGCTCTTCAAAGGCTAGATGGTCGGCAGAAAGCTGAAGGGATAGAAGACGTTTGCCGTACCATTAAAAGCTGTAGGAGAGCCGCCTATGCCAAGGAAGCATGAATCATAATAGGTGAAGCCCTCCCCACCGGAAGTGGTTCCTAGGGTTAAGTGTCTTATTGTTTTGTTTTATGCTTTTATTTAACCACTAACCCATAATGGACTTCTTTAGATGACAAAGCAAGTGATGGGAGTCCCGTCCTTGAAGCCCGAGAACCTCGCCGCTCAGTCCTTCTTCCGTAGCTTCCTCAACAAGTACACGAAATTGGACGATAAGGTGCGCACTATCAACTTAAGCAATACATTTTACGGGTTGGTGAAAAAGCCTACTCAGTCGCCTATGCCTAAAACTTTGCTAATAAAGCTCTCTACTTTCAAGCCTTTTTCTATCTTTTACAATTCCACCATCCTAAATTTGTGGGATGGCTGCTCATAAAGTCGAAGATGGTTGCGCTACATGCCTTCATGACTTCGCAAAACGAAACTCTCATCTTGGAACCGGATAGATATTAGATATCTTTCATTTTGCGGAATTCAGTGTACAGATGTTGTTAGAGAAATTACATCCCGCATTGCCTACAATCCACCTTCATCCAAATAAAAAACGGATGAACTAATGGAAAGCGTAACATTTATTACGCATAACAACCAGAGCGAATCCCAACGCGGAATCGCCGACAGTTGACGTCTGCACCTCCAAGACGGCAGTCACGGCTAATTGGGTTTAGACGGTTGAGAGTCTGTGAGCACTTTGTCGTAGCCTATTGAAAGGGGTCTGCAAACGCATTTCTGTACCGTTAGCTCACCGCTTTTTGCTACACTGGTCGACTGAACTCAAAGAAAACCGATACCTGCATGATCGCGAGTATACGGTGTGTCTTCATCATCTACAACGCTGAACTTTAGTTGATAGCTAAATCTCTCGACTGCCTACAAGAAATCAAAGCTAGAGCTGATAGGATTTCAAGTGGGCAGAGTCATCGTGCTCCAGATACGTCTGTTCTCCTGAGTTTGTGAGGTATCCTGTAAAAATTACTGTCAATCATGACCAGGCCCATTTCGAACGCACACCGATCCGAATGCTAGGACTTTGCAAAAAGGATAAACACTATGACCTCATCGAAGCCCCAGCTGTGCAGGAGCGGCCGCGCACCGTTGGCGAAAGAGCTTGTCGAGCTGAACAGCAACACCTGTTTTCAGTGACGAGAAGAGCGTAATAGATAATGAGTGCATGGCGCATACCCGATATTTTGTTGATGAAGTCTGATATCGTGCGTTTCAGACGAAGAAAGACATGGAGCAGCACGTTCCAACTGCCACAAAGATCTTCAACCAAGCAGGTCAGTTGAGTATTGCAACTCACGTATAAAACGCTTCTCAATAACTAGACATGCGAAGGCCTCAGTTTGTAAACCCGAAATCCAAAGTCCTTTGGCGCAACTTTTGCACGTCGCAACAACTTACTTACGGTACAACATCGCTGACCGTTACGATGATGTCGAGTGCTTGAGTGAACAATATTAAAGAATAAGCATAAACATGGCCTATACAATAAGGTTCGGTAGCCAACCGATGTGCAAGTCACTGTTTCTACCCTTTCCAGACGAGCTTGGTACCAATTCACCTACCATGGAGGGATGGAAGGCTTGGTTTGTCATACCCGAACCAGGAACCTGTAATCGGGTGTGCACCACATCCGGCGCGTCCTCTGACTGTGTTACCCCGCACATGAAAGCCAAGAACACTGCCGACCCCTCAACAATCATGCTGATATCACCTTTTTAGGCGTGCAGATACCCAGCTAACATTTAGACAACTCCTCGAACCGTTATGGATAAGGCTTTTCACAAAAAAACCCCGTTTGTCCCTTCTGGTATCGTCCTCCTCATCCCTCCGTGGTGAAATTTCTAACGCCTGCTTAGTCCAAGAAGAAAAGAGTCGAACAAATTTGACGGTACATGACCTTCACCGTCCTCTTCATTATTTTTTAGAGCCCTTGATAGTTCCTCGATTCCGTTATGCCTAGTTCCGTCTAGTCGTTGGCCATGCTGACTTCGCTCTAGTTATAAATTGCTGGAGAATTAAAAGACCTTGAAGTTGCTTGAGCTTTAATAGAGCATCAAAAAGTCGTTCGTTCCTCACCAACAACGTCCTCGTAAGGATCAGCTGTAATACGATGCTTCCACATAAGGATAAGGATAAAGAACGACGTTTCCCAATCCCTCTTGGGGTGCGACACGCACTATACTTCTACGGGATGTCTTGGAGGCGATTTGAGTTCGTATTTCGCCATGTAATGACTTGCAGTGGCCAGCCGATGAACAATTCAGCGCTTTGTCCTTCCCAGGTGAACCTAGTTTAATTCACCAACCCCGGAGGGATGGAAGGCTTGGTTGGTCTTTGCGGGAAATCCAAGCAAGGCACTTGTAACCAGGTGCACGCGACAGCCGGCACCTCCCTGGACTGCGTTACACCTTTAATAGGATTCCAAATTATGAGTATTTTTTGGAAATTTTCTATTTAAACCTAACAACATCTTATTTTCAGCGGCCAAGTTCAACGTCAATCCACAGGAGTCGTTCCAGATGCTGTCCACGTTTTTCGAGAACTTCAAGAAGGGAGCCGGCGGCGGAGTCGCTCAGCAGGGCATGAAAATGGCCGGAAAACTGCTCGGAGGAAACAAGGGATTTTAGTTAAACTCATTGGCTAACCCGGCAGTAGTATGTGCAATAGTCTCGAGAGAGGATTGCTGTGACAATAAATTCCTTCGAAACTTCTCTGTGCCTATTCGAGCATTTGTGTGCGGTTCATAGCACACAAAGAGGACTTGACCACTCTAGGCTCAGCATGGGATGCTTTGCAGGACACAATTAGTTTTAGGTGAAACGCGCAGCTGATCCGGGCTGTCCTGCCAGCAACCTGCGCCGAAACTGTCGGAGTCGTAAAGAGCAGACTCCAGCCCGGAAGGCCTGAGGCTGATCGGTGAGAGGTGCAGATGACGTCGTTTCTGTTCAGTGCAATCGCAGTAGCGTTGTCTCAGTACCAGCCGTCTCTCATGTATACATCATGTGCTTATTCACTGTATAAACTATTACGCAGTCAACGACGTCATCTTACCCTCACCGAGATCAAGCATGTTAGCGCTTTCGACCTTTTTTATTTCATTTTCACTCTAAACCTAACACTTTTTAATTTGAAACCGGTCACCTTTACAAATAAACGAGCATTTTGCAAGCTACAGGGTGTCTCAAAGAAATGTACATACTGTTTGAAAGGTGCTAACTTTGCTCACTGTAAAGGTAGAAGTTAAGAAATTGTATGAAAGCCTAAGAAAATTGAAATTTTCTAACATATGAGCGGCATGGAATGAGCCATGCTCTCGTCTGGAAAATTGCATTTTACACTCGATTGATTGTGTTTCTCTTGAATGCACGTTAAAATTTCTTCACAAAGTGGCCGTTTTGATTGATTTGTGCCTTTTTTGCGGTCTAAAACTTAAAAGCGCACTATGGCTTGCAAAAATACAGGGTATCCTAAACAAATAAAGGTAGTGTTTCCTTTGTTTGAAACGTTGCTGCTAGTGAAGCATTTGAAGTCGTTTGCGACTCATATGGAAGCGCAGGGTAGCGAGATTACTAAGGCGGGCAAATACTCAAGATGCTCCCATCTGAAACCTTGAATTTCAGACTCGATTATGCAGGGGCTGAATGTTTTTACAATCTTGCTACTGTTGCAAGTCACTCGAATCGGCCACTTCATGAAGAAATTATAACATGTATTCCAGCGAAGCACAATCAATCGAGTGTAAAATCCAAACTCTCATACAAGTGCATGGAGCATTTCATGCCGCTCATATGTCAGAAAATTTCCATTTTCTTAGGCTTCCATATGAGCCCTTAACTTCTTCAGTGCCTTTACAGCGAGCAAAGTTACCACCTTTCAAACAGTGTACACATTCTTTTGAGACACCCTGTATTAATCAGGCTATCCAAAGATTAAATGGGTATTGTTTATTCAGAAACCATATAAAAATGAATAAGAGACGTCTCTCGAATACAAACTTTAGGAAAGAAGTTATTGGTTCTCTACAATATCCAGATAATAAGGCCACCACAATGACACCTCCATTCTCTATTACAATCAGTAATTACAAACTGCTAAACTCTCCTCGGATATTGGTCAAAGACCTAAGTTTCCTTTATTGCAACATACGATCTATTCAGAAAAACATACTACCGTTAAAGTTCACCATCAGGAAATTAAACTCAGACATTATTGTCATCACAGAAACGTGGCTACATGATTCCATAAATTCAGCCATAATTCTCAATGATTTGTGTGGCCAGTTTTGTCACATAAGATGCGACAGGACTCTCAAGAGAGGTGGTGGTGTGCTCATTCTCGTTAGGTCTGGCATCCACTCTGAGACTGTATGGTGCGAATCGGTAGCTGACAGCTTTGAAATACTGTGCTGCGATTTGAGTTTAGCTGATACAACCTTGAGACTTGTTGCTGTTTATAGGGTTCCTTCTGCATCTCTAAACAGCACAATCATGCTTGTCAAGGTATTAAGTGATCTCTGCTCTTCTAAAACCCAATGCCTTGTTCTCGGCGATTTCAATTTTCCAGATATTGATTGGTCTAAAAATTATCCGTCTTCAGTTTCTATGGCATCAAAATGTTTTGTTGATATGTGCCAATCTTGCAATCTTCATCAGAACATTGTGACACCCACTCGACATAACCATCTGCTTGATATTGTTCTCAGCAGCAGTTTGGGACTTGTCAAAGACATCAATATTGGGTCACCAATAGGTTCCAGCGATCATTCTAGCATTTCATTTAAAACTGATTATTCACTGAGTAAACCAAGGTATCGAATTCAAAAAGCATTTCATAAAGCAAACTACGACATTATCTGTCAGTATTTGCTTTCAATAGATTGGAGAACACTCCTTGAGGAACAAGTTACTGTGAATGGCAAGTACGAGTTCTTTATCTCAATTCTCCATAAATGCATTGACCAACTAGTACCTACCGAAAAGTTACCAGTACACTTTAATAAACTTCCTCCCAACCTAGTCAGACTTTTTGAACAGAAAGAAAAACTATGGTCGACATATCAACATTGCCCAAGTTCTGAAAACCTTCACCGTTTTCAAAAAATCAATAATAGATTCGACCGACTTTTAAACAAATTCCACAAGTATGTTGAGAGAAAAACTCTCGATACTCCCAACAAGTCATCTCTCTATAAACTGTTAAATTCTGTACTGAAACGTACCGAGCGAATCCACACACTGAAGGACGAAACCGGCGTCGTAGCATTAACTGACTCAACAAAGGCTACCATGCTAGCTAAATATTTTCAAAAGACCTTTGCAGAACGTCCTTTCAACATAGACTCCTTTGCTGTTAATAATAATAATTCCAGCATGGAAAGTTCGGTTTGGTTCTATAAGGA
This sequence comes from Heligmosomoides polygyrus polygyrus, assembly GCA_947396885.1. Lineage (NCBI taxonomy): Eukaryota > Metazoa > Nematoda > Chromadorea > Rhabditida > Heligmosomidae > Heligmosomoides > Heligmosomoides polygyrus. The sequence continues at coordinate 23,462,204 of OX377203.1, read as the reverse complement.
GGAGATTTATAATGAACTTTGTAAGCTACCACCTAGTTTTGCTACTACTCCGGATGAAGTACCGTCCTACTTTATCAGGAAAATTGCCATCGCGATTGCTTACCCTCTTGAGCACATATTTAATGCCAGTTATATGACTGGTGAAGTACCATGCCGTTGGAAACATGCGTTTGTTACACCCATTCCAAAAAAGCCTCCTCACCAACTTGTATCAAACTTTCGTCCAATTAGCATCACATCAGTTTTTGCTAGGGTCTTTGAAAGAAAACTCAAGACAGCGCTTGTATTATATCTCGAGTCCAATAATCTTATCCCTAATGATCAACATGGTTTCCGTTCAGGTAAATCTACTGAAACACTGATGTTATCTACGCTTAATGATTGGACGAAATCTCTTGAACAAAAAATTGATGTGGATGTAATTTATTTTGATTTTATGAAGGCCTTCGACAAGGTCCCTTTGGATAAACTAATTGTCAAGCTCACGGATATAGGTGTCCATCATAGAATTACTCTATGGATAAAAAACTTTATATCTGGTAGATCTTTTCAAGTTAGGGTAAATGACGCATTCTCTGAACGTCATTCTATTAAAAGTGGTGTTCCTCAGGGCGGTGTTTTGTCCCCAATCCTCTTTTCTATATATACCTCTGAAATTCCGTCCTTAGTTAATCAGCTTGGTGTTTCATGTAAAATGTTCGCTGACGATATAAAAATTTATAAGAATATTGCTCTTCGAGAAGACCATCTTTCTCTTCAATCAGCAATAAATGCAATTGCGGATTGGTCATCAAAATGGGAACTTCCACTATCTCCGCAAAAGTCACAAGTACTTTATCTAGGGCAGCAGGTAGGTAGATATCCTTACTACCTTGACAAGATGCATATTAGTAGTACAACTTCCCTGCGTGATTTGGGCTTTATTTTGGACACCCAACTTTCGTTCAAGGAACATATTGAAACAATATCGAAAAAAGCTGAACGAATTGTGCACAGCCTCTTCAAATGTTTGCGAACAAATTCAATACAACACCTATTAATTGCCTATAAGTCGTATGTTAGACCAATTCTAGAATATGGCACCACAATTTTTAGTCCCAAATATAAGCGTGAAATTGCCAGGCTGGAATCTGTACAAAACAGCTTCACGAGAAAGCTATGGATACGAGTACATGGGTATGATTACAACACCATCCCCTCACCTGCTTCACGAAACAGATTCTTCAATCTACATACCCTTGAACGTCGTAGGAGAAGAAATGATTTAATTGCGATATATAAGATGATACACGGTCTTACTCGTATTCCCCTCCATGAGTTCTATACCTTTTCTTCATCGAACACAAGGGGTGGTCAGTGGAAGATTCAGTTTCCTGGAGCAAAAAACAGTGTAAGGTCTCAATTTTTCACTTGCCGTGCTGGCTCTGATTTTTTGAGGTTATCAAAAAAACACATTATACCAAATTCCTTAAAGAAGTATAAAAAACTTCTTGACCGATATCTTCAGGATGCAGTTTAGTAGTTTTCAACTGTATTATGTTGATACTTGTTGCCTGTTCTGTTTTTTTCTGTTTTTTCCTGTTTAGAATTACTTTAACTTGTTTAGTTTTACCTTGTTTTTCTTTTGCATGGTTATCCATGTAGTGAATAAATAAATAAATAAATTAGTAGTTAACAGACCCACCGTGATTGGAAACAAGTTCAAAAATTATGTCTGGCATACTTTCCGTGAAGAATTTCATTATACCAAGATCCAAATTGTTCCACACAGCCTCGGTCGCTCTTCGCAGTTGGCCGATGTTGTTGAATTTCCTGCTCATGAGTCCTCTTCATCTACTCTTAGATAATGTTGCTGCTCCCTGTGGCTGCTCTTCAGGTGGTCATCCGTGATGCTTTCAACGGTAAACTCGCCTTAACTTGGCAGATCGAACCACAATACTCAACATGATCCTTTAACTAATTGAACATAACTCATCTGGAGCGACGAAGTTGGGCAGCGATTTGACGAGTGGAGTGTCAAGCATGATGTAGCGCCCGAACTTGCCTTTGTTCCTAGACCTCGACAGCAGGGTCCCACGTGGCATGTTGGTATTAGGATATCAGATAATAGCAAAGTCATTAGAGCACTTTTGCTTTGACCATGCGACGAAATCGAAATTGTAACAAACCAACATCGCTAGCGGCCTTATAATTTTCATACAGTGAGAGCCAATAATTTCCTACTTCAAAGTCTTTTATTCGAGAGAGGTTTCTGATTCAATTTTAGCCACGGTTTCCGACCACGGCGATTTCAGTGGAGGCAGCTCATACCACGAAATGTTGTAAAGAAAACAGAATTCACAAATTTAGGGGTGGCCTTATAACTTCAAAAAGCTCTGTCTGTATATATTGCATTGTATATCGCGTTCCATAACTATTAGATTTATCGGTGTCTTCTGCTCTTTCAATATGCTTGCGAACACTTGCATTTTCTGCTATATCTCTTGGGAAAACTGTGCGAAAACCGTGTATATTCCACAACTCTGCAAGCAAGCTCTATGGGCTTTATTTTAACACATTTTGATTTCGTTAAAATTTCAAGCATTTTTGTAAATTTTTCTCACCTACATAATCTATTAGCGTATACCCCAATACATATTGCGTTTTTCAAGGCAGTGGTAGCATTGAAAATAATAAAGAAGACGACTGTGAAGAAATGAAGAAATGAAGTAAAAATAGAGGAAAAAAGGAATGGAGAGGATTGTCCTAAGAGGGACGTACTGAGTAGTCATTTGCTCTCACCACCGCCTGTTTACTCCTGTGAATAGGCTCCAGAAGGATGAAATAGGCTGGATTGAAAGCCTTTCCACAATTTTTTTGCACGAAGTTTCATTGGCTTATGTAGAACAAGCTCCTTGTCAAGCCGTTGCTGCTCGTCAGCTTCGTTCCGATTCCCAATCATCTCGTGCCACCCCATATCGTTAATTTGAAAGAGTCTTAAAGCGAAAAGCAGAATACAAGATGTACTTCAGGATGAAACGACCTTTGCTATGCCATGCATTAGTCAACTCATTTCGGCAACAACAACTAAAGTTATAAGAGGATGTCCCTATCAGTTTTTCAGGTTAAACCTTTCAGCAGAGAGGGTCATATTAAAAAGCCGGGCACGCTATCTTTAACACGAAGCTACGACCGTTAATATCTTAAAGCTGCTGGTTTGTATTCCTCCTCCATTACTATAGTGCGGGTGAACCTCATCTCGTCAAAAAACGGGACCCAGTTTCTGGTAACTAAGGTTTCTTCTCTGCAATATTTCCAATCGATGGTTGGGCACCAAGGGCCGGATTCATCAACGACTTACAGAGATTTAACGGAGAAATTACAACCGAATTTCCTGATTTAAAAAAAATGCGAATTAACGCGACTTATCAACAGGCGGTATAATGCAATGTTGGCGTTATCAGAAATTTCGGCTGTAATTTCTCCGTTAAATCTCTGTTAGTCGGTATGAATCTCGCCTCATATCGCTGTCTCTATGATACCACGAATGCCAGAAAATCTAAGAATTCTGTCCTGAAAGTTGAATTAGCCTTTCCAGGAAGTGAACTGAAATTTCACAAATTCAATCTCTCACCTGTTTTATGGAGCACGATTGATGGTTTTCTTTAAAAAAGACGAAGCTACGACCATCCAGGGGCCGGATTCATCAACGACAATTCAACGGAGAAAGTACAACCGAAATTCCTGATAGCGCGGCTTATCAGCAAGCGATATGGTGAAATGTTTTACGGTATCGCTTGATAAGCCGCGCTATCAAGGATCTCGGCTGTGTTTTCTCGGTTAAATTGCTGTAAGACGTTGATGAATCCGGCCCCTGGTGAGAATTCAAAACTATGAATAGCTTCCTGAATAACGGGCGTATCAACATTTCAATTATCAGTCGGAGACGTCAATTAAGACCCGTTCTACACAAGATGTCGATCTTGTATAGAAGTACACAACTCGCATATTTGAGCTGCGAAAATAAGAAGCTTGTGAACTCTTTTTGAATCACTGGCTTGGCATAGCCATTTGCATTCACAAGTACAACATTTTGACTGGATTTTGGTCACGGCCGAGTTCTGCTCACGTCATACACACTCGGATCGCTGTGTAGCGTTGAGTTAAAGCCGAATGTGTGGTGGATCCCATCATGTTCATCAGCACCAGCTCCGCGTATCATTTTTAATCCTGCGAAGAAGGAGTGACTGAAGTTGTCGAACTCGAAGACATAAGGGTCTGCACGCATATTTGGTGATGCAAACTTGAGCCGATGTCCAGTGGAATGTTATGTCCAAATCAGACGCGTGTGTGACAAATGACCGGTCCCACAGGAAGGAAAACTTGTGTGGACAACAACAAATGCCCCAGCTGCGATGGACCTGTATCCGTCGCCCACACAACCCAAAAATACTGGAAGTTTGCTGAACTTCGAAATGGCCAAATACAACTATACTATATGCATTTGTAGCAGTAAAGATTTGAAGAGAAAAAGGCTTAAGGCGCAATTTTTTAACGATAAGGTGCTTCTACCACTTGATAAAAAAGCTCCATCGTTGGACTGAATAGTGCAGTTTTCTACACCTTAATCACAAATCTCAACCAAGTTGTCGCCCCAACTGTCGAAGACAGTGTGCCGGGGAAACTTGCTACAATAGGTCGTCACGGTGCCACCTGTCAGCGCATATGCTTCGACGGGTGAGTGCAAGTGCTGTAATTGCTGACCAGTTGCTTACTTTGGGTCAAAGAGGCCAGCGGATCCGAAAACGCCGCTGCCGGCTCGGAATAAACAACCATCAAAGCCGTCGTAGTCTAACGGTAGCGGAGAGTATTCATAAGTGAGCTGCTGCTCGTCTGCTAAACGGTCACCATTTTGCACTTAACCTTGGCAAATGTTTAAATTGTCGACCTCGACCTCGTACCTGTAGAAATACTCTTAACTCTAGTGCTCATAAATTAAGCCTTGTACCTCTAACGGATTCCATATTTCAAACGACTGCATTCCGTCATGAAAACCGAGTAAAACCCAGACTAAATCTGCAAAATTGCTCTATAACGCAGTGATCAAACCAGAGATCCTTCTGCAAACGTGGGCCAAAGTAAGGTAACGGTCAAACGCATGATATTGAACAACCACATTCCCTTCCGCGGTCGTAAGTAGACCACAGCTCCAAAAGTCTTACAGCAGAGCTTGTTGCAATTTTTTCTTGAAAACTACTCAAGAAGCTCTTCCTTCCCATAGAAGAGTTGCGAATTGCTTTGATTGTGAACTATCACTTAACTTCAAAGGCACCGCTACAGAACAACCACATTTGCTTGAACGCCCGCAAGCAGACCACATTTTTTAGAAATTCTATGCGAGAGCTCAAATATGTAGGAATGAACTTTTAAGGAAGCACTTTTTATTGAAACTTCCTTCATTTTTCTTATTACATAAATGGGAGTCGCCAATACGAATATCAATTGGTAATATGCCTTAGCTTGCATCTCTCGCAATTTTTTCTTCTAAAAACTACTCAAGAGGTTTTTAACTTCCCTAAAAAAATCGTGCGCTATTTTTGGCATTGAGCACCACCAACTACGAGCTTGGAAGTAGGCATTTAGAAACTTTTACATTGATCCATTTAGAAAAGAATTAAGTGAAATGATCGCATGTGAGGCACATTCCTAATCGGGGGAGGCGCCAGCTGTCGCATGCACCATATACCAGTAGCCGTATTTATGAAGCGGCGGGAGCGGGAAGGCAGGCGATGCCTTCCCGCTCCCGCCGCATCCCGCTCCCGGCTTCCCGCAACCCGGTCGGTATTCATAAACCACCGGGAAGCAGGAGCGACCGCGACGCGCGAGTTAGATTCGCAACGGTGGCGGGAATTGCAAAATTTCAAACATTAATTGCTCAAATTATCGCTTTCTCGCCCGTATATTCAAGTATTACTTGTTTACCACAAATCCGAACACACTCCATTCAGGCTCAGAGGCAACGTAGACGGGAGTATGCACCATTACAACGCCAACCACCGAAGAAATCACAGTCTGCTAGCCGTTTACGAGACCCGAGGAAGGAATACTTGATAGGCTTAGGAGATTAACAAGTCAACGCCTTTCATTTTCCAATATCCCAGTTACGAGATTGGAACACATCGTCCACTCATGAACCAATTTATAGTGTTGCCTTTGTTTTATACCATTTAACGTCGAATTAGACACTTTTCAAACCAAATTGGACGCTTTTCAAATCAGATTGGACACTCTTCTATGTTAGCTTCAAGACTTTTGGAATCAAAGCCAACTCTTCGAAATCAAAATATCCTAAACTACAGACTCAATAAGATAGTTAGAATGACTTTTTGTAGAAGAAAAATTTTGGTATAACCTTCTTTGAAATTTTTTTAGTTTAGCTGCCCAAATAAGTATAATAATTTTATAAAACAATTTATTTCTAGATATTTGCAATTAGAATTCTTTTAAGGCACAGCAAAGAAGCAAGTACATAGCGCACTAAAAGATCAGATCGCGCCATGTACTCAAAAGATTCGCCAAACCTTTTATTTATTGATACTACAAGTACCATTTACATGAACCATCAAATTGCGGTATGGGTGTTCTTTACAGTTGTTTCAAACGTCTTAGCCTAGCTTAGAATAGTGTTCAATTTGATTTAAAAAGTGTCTAATTTGGTTCGCAAAATACACCATTTGATTTGAAAAGTGTCCGATTCGATGTGAAAATGGCACATGCCCTACAGTTAATTTTGGCGTCACTGTAAAACATCAGAGTGTAGTATCCCCTCCGACTAGGATAAACAATATACATCAATAAATTACGAAACCACGGTAGACACACTCGACAGCAAGAGAGTAGGCACCCCCCTCCCCCTCCATCCCCCCTCCCCCTTGCAAGACGGCCCAGGTACACGTTATGCGATAGATGGCGAAGATGACTCCCCGTTACGACGATTTTCGATGCCAAAACCGCCATCGAAATCCTATTCTGTGCAATTGCACATAGCACCTCATTGACGGCTTCCCGGCGTTCCCGACCGGTTGAGGGCGGGTAGACCGGGAGCCTCCCGCCATCGGCGCGGGAGTCTACCGTTGGTTCCCGGGAGGTTCATGAATAGGAACTTTTGCTTCCCGCCCTGGCCGCTTCCCGCGGGAAGCCTTGAACGTTCCCGGGAACGTTCATGAATACGGCCACAGGTTTCTGGTTCGGATTTCCCGCCCAGGCCAAACAAGCCTTCCCTCCGGGGTCGGGGACTTGGTACCAGATTTGCCTGTGAAGGGTAATGCGCTGATTTGTTCATCGGCTGGCCAGTGTAGATCATTGTATGGCCAAATATGCATTCAAATCGCCTCCATGAGATCCCTTAAAAGTAGAATGCGTAGCGCAAGCCAAAAGGGATTGAGTAACGCCGTCCTTTATCCTTTCATCCTTTAAAGAATAATGTCTACGTGACCAATCCAGGTTTAAGACTTGTCACGCGACCTTTTTCTGTAGAATGTACGACGCGTTTTCAGTGCTTATTTCACCTGTGAAATGACTTGCAGTGCCCAGCTGATGAGTAATTCTCTGTTACACCTTCCGCGTACCTCTGCTATGTAGCAATTTGCTAGCTAGAAGGGAAGGAAAGGAAGAGTTCACCAAAAATCGAACCTATGATCGACGCCGCAGGACGTCTTTCCCAATGGGCCAAATATGGCCATTCCACCAACAAGGCGAAGACTTTGAAGATAAAACTGCTACCAGTACGGTTCAGTGACCGCTTTCATTGTGACAGCGCCGTTAGCGAGAAGTCTGCTTCCTGCACCTTTATCAACCGTGGTCCTGTTAACCGACGAACAACTCGAGGGTACGAGCAATGTCTTCTCTCATGCGTCGGAGCAACCTAGTGGAGCGCCGGTCTAGGAGAGTCATGTGCAAGCCTTCACCTAAGAAGCTCGACCAACGCGACCAACGTGGGCCCTTTTTGAGGTCGCGCGAAATTCAGGTTTCGTCGACGACCGGGCGTCTGCGAAACACATTATGTATGTACGTGGCCGATCCAACTAATTTTCGACGTCCTGGCAGCTGCGACAGCGGATCTGATTTCTCAAAGCTCAACGAAGCTCGGAACTCCGGAAGCCTTCTCTCACTTGCGTGAATCCTGTCACTCTGAGTACCATCCGCTCAATTTCTCGATACGCGACGCTGCTTGCTGCTTTCTCAAGGCCTAGGATTCCCAGACACTGACGTGGTAAGAACAAGGAGTTGAAAAACTACTAACTACTTTGGAAATCCTAAACCTATCACGCTGCTGATTCCTCACGCCCAGCCGTGACACAGGTCATACAGTCTTGACAAACAGATGTTATTACAGACAACCCTTTAATTCTTCAAAATTGTGAAGTTGCTCTAATCAGCTTCTTTCCCAATAGGACATGGGGAATCAATGCTTTTCAGGATTCTGTTATGGCATACTCTTGTCTAATATTTAAAATATTTGCCTAATATGTAAATAAAATATGCTTAATATTTATTTTTGGCCGTTTGTAACGCAGTCGGAGGAAGGGCCAGCCGTCGCGTGCACCCATTTTCAGGTTCTCGGTCCCGATTTTTCGCACAGGCCAACCAGCCTTCCATCCCTCTGGAGTCCGTGAATTGAAACTTATCCGGGGAGGATAAACCACCTACTTGTTCATCAGATGCCCAACCCAAGTCATTGTATGGCTAAATACGCCCTCACATCGCCTCCACGGCACCCCTGAAAGCGGATTGCCTGGCGCATCCTACAAAGGATTAAATAACGCCGTCCCTTATTCTTTATTACATAAAAAACCAGCTGCTCGTACAGGTGTTCGTTCCATCGACTTCATACTATTACAGTTTGTTAAGCTTTATTAATATACTTACCTACTTAGATACTTTACTCCACTTAACATTACGTACCTTTGCTTGCCACTCATCTAGGGACAGGAACGAACGGTTGTAAGCCCTTCCTTTATCGTTCTTTTTAAGAATCCTTTCTGTTGTTTACCGCTTTATAACTGGTCGCGTTTTCTCATTAGATGGGCCATCTGATAGGAAATCACAACTACATAGTTATGAAAGTCTCCACTAGTGTCACTAGTGTGGGTAACAGCCTCGCTTCCCTTCGTTTCGTTGTCTCGCCATCATCATCCAGAACGCTGTTACCATTCGAACTGAACTTGGTGATGTTGCTGAACATCATGACCGGTCCAGCTGAGGTCGGGGATCGTCAGGTGGTTTGCAGCTTCCTAAGAGGTCCGAAAACGGCTCGTGCAGCTTATTGCCTCCTATCCAGCTCGTCTCTTATATCGTTCTCCATGTTCATCGAACGTCCGAGGTACATGGAGGACACCTTAGCAGTACGTAAAACCAAATCAAAAACAGCCCCGTTCTTAGCTCCCTCACATGTATAAGCAAAGTGGCAGCAGATAGCGTGAGCCACTTTAATCCCGTGAATAGACAACCTGAGGCGTTTTTCCGGCCAGCTAGCACTTCCACCCCAACGTGTCGCCTGCATTGTCCAGTCGGATGTCGACGTCGTGTCGGAGGCGCAGCGAGCGCATTGTCTCTATTTAGGAACTTTGCCAGCGGTCGTAATTACGTCCACGACCGCGCTCGAATTGAATTGTTTGTCGCGCCCGGATAAGCGCAGCCCCTAAATGGCCACCGCGAAGAAATGCCTTCGGTAACGGCTCGTCAGTGCACCACTCCGGCTGTCTCATTGTTGAATATTCTCAGAAGGATCACTTCATCGGCTATAAAACGACGACTGACCTGAGAAACTCATATCAAGATGGGGATCTGATGTGGGATGCTGTTCGGCAGCAGTTCAGTTCAAGAGTTCAATTTCGTCCTACTTTCTGCTGAAGGCTTACCCACGTTTTTCAAAGCAGTAGACAAACAGTAGAGAAGATTTGGGCGAAAATTAATGGAAAACGAAAGCAGAACGGTGGTTTCGAAGCGAGAGTAGATGAAATACAAAGAGCCATCGAGGTGAAATTGGGAGAGCCGAAAAGCTGGATGATTGCGTAGTTTGCCAAAGTCTCGGAAAGCGTTTACTTATCCGACACCTCCGTAAGGACTAGATAAGAATCGAAATAAAGGTTTTTGATGAATGGAAGGTCAGATTTCCCTTCAAACTGAACTAGGTAGCGCAGTTGGAAGGAGGCGCTATCTCGTAAGCCTCACAGTACGTTAGACATTGGATCCGACAGCGATTCGGATAATTCGAATTCGCCATTTCTTCTTCAAAATCGGATAAAAGGATTACGCGAATAATGGCAATTTTGAAAAGCCTTTATTCATCTTGCGGTGATTTAGATAAGAGTAACTTTAATGCGTAAGAATGAATTCTCGGACGATCCAATAACCGAATTACCTTTAGGTCTCACATCGGATATCCAAATCGGATAGGACAGCAGATTTTTGATCAAAATCGGTTATACGAATTTTCTGAAAATTCCATCAGGTGACAATTATCTCTATCTGAATCACTCTAATGGTAAGATTCAAGACGGTTCCGAATTATCAGAATCGGCGTTGAATCCAATGTCTTCAGCACGTTTTTAGGTTGATCTCACATCCGTGCTTGTAACCAAGCCTTGCGTTCCTTCGAACTCGGCTGATCCACAGAGACAGGAATGCAAAGCAATGAAATGCCCATCTAATGACTTCAGTGGATCCTTATATATGACTAACCACGTTCAAAGTCTCTTAGCTATGGCTTAAATTGACTCAACACGAAAAAGCTCACAAGGCCCGGGCGCTGCAAGGGTTTGCAGATTAAGAGAAATTGTAATGAAATTTCTACAAGGGGTAACGGACGGACGTCGTCATTGTTCAAGCTCAGTCGGCATACGCCAGTTCCTCCAGCTTTGAACGACGTGGTCAGAATTACAAAACTAGTGAAACTTACAGCAGTGCCGATGAACTTCATTAGAAAGCTGTGGATAAGGCTTCATCTGTATGAGTTCTGCACCATCCCTGCACTTATGGGCAACAAAATAGTTGATATCTCCTCGCTCGCCCATCGAAGAAAGAGTATGTGCGATCTCATCATGGTCTTCAAAATCCCAAATTCAATAACGGGTCTATCTGTACAACAGTTTTACACGATTTTGTCTTCCACCACACACTTCACAGGTAAAACTTCATTTTCCAAGATCGAGAAGTTGTTTGCGTGCTACGTTATTTATACAAAGATATGATTCCGAATTCATCAAATTAGCAAAAACGGCCTCCAATTCCTGACTCCTTGAACAAATTCAAGAGGCTTTTAGGCAGTCATTTCCGAAACGCTTAACTGCTTGCCTTTTTCTGAGTGTGCTTTTCAAATTTGTGTTTAACTGATCTTATTTCTTGTTCACCATGTCCTCCATTCTGATGAATTTTCTTGTTCACTTTTATTGCAGTATCCCTCAAGGACATAAATAAATAAATAAGGATTAGATTTAGAGTAGGGGTTATTCAATCCTTTTGTGGGATGCTCCATTCATTCTATTAGGTTGTAACGAAATAAATGGCACTGAACCACTGTAAATTTAAACAGTTAATATCTCGGCTTGTAGGCAAGTTTATTAATCGAAATAAAAACCTTCTGATTCCACACATCTTTGCCAACGTGACACAAGCTTTTTCATCCCAGTAGCATAAAAATCAGAAGTTCTGGAATTGACGAAATCTTCGAAGGCACTTTCGGCATCCTGTTGGTATTTGAATATTTTCCCTACCAAGAAGTCGCCAAGATGCTTGAAGAAATGGTAGTCTGTTGGGGAGGGGTCGGGAGAAAACGGAGGATGTGGTAGAGTTTCAGTGCTCAGCTCATTCAATTTCTGCAACGTCATTCGTGCTACATGGGGGCGAGCATTGTCGTGCAGAAGGAGAACTCGCCTTCGGTTTACCAAGGCCGGCCGGATATCCTTCAACTTTTTCATCATTCCTTCAATTTCAATGCAGTACTTCTCTGCCGTGATGGATTCACCGGGAGGGAGGAAGCTGTGGTGAATAATTCCCAGCGCACACCACCATACTGTCACCATTACTTTCTTTTGGTGCAATTCCGGCTTCGCAAAAACCTTGGGGCTCTCATCGCTGTCCACCCACTGCGCCGATCGTCGCCTGTTGTCGTACATTATCCATTTCTCGTCACAGGTTACGATGCGATCAAGGAATGGGTCCGTTTCGTTCCGTAGAAGCAGTGCGGACGAGATCTCATATCGTCGGTTTCTTTGCTCCTCAGACAGCTCAGAGGCACCCATCTTTCCAGCTTTTGGTCTTTCCAATTTCCTTCAGATGCCGGGCAGCTGTGTTGTGACTGACGCCAAAAACCTTCGCTATCTCCCTGGTACCTTTGTGTGGATCCTCCTCTACCACATCTCTCAGCTTGTCCTCATCAACATCACTATGCCTCCCACGACCTTCATGTTCTTCCAAGCTCTCATCTCCATTCCGGAACTTCTGATACCAACGATACGCCGTCCGAATTGTGGAACATCCTTGACCGAATGCGGCGTTGATCTTCTCGTCCGCCTCCTTAGCTGTAGTGCCCAGCTTGAATTCATACAAGTAAATGCCTCGGATTACCCTTTTTTCTCTCTTCAAAAAAGTCAATAAAACTCTAAAGTTTACCACTTTTACATAGAAAATTTGGTACTCGCCGGTAGAGCAAAGTTTGCGCTTTTAAATGATATGCCACATGTTACGGTTTGTTCTTGATCAAACGCGTAAAGACGCGCCAAAAAATGGCGCGAGCCAGTGCCATTTAATTCGTTACAACCTAATAGTTCTAGGTGATATCGCCGAAGGAAGCTTAATGCGTATTTGCGCTACAAAATGACTGCATTCGCCAGATGACAAACAAGTCGGAATTTCATCCTCTCCACACAGTTCCGGAATCCGCCCGCGGAGCGATCGTCGGCTTCGTTAAGCTAGTCAGGACCCCAACCACGAACATCGAATCAGGGATCACGCGACAGGCTGCACCATCTCCGACCGCGCTACTATGTTCTCACGACGCCTCTAACGGTAAGGCAGCTTCACCGATTTCTTGACCGATGCAACGGATGGTGAAAGCCATTAGCTTAAGCGCTCCATATTCATTCCTTCACACAGACGTTTGACACCGTTCCGTTGACCCTGCAGTCAAGACATACTTTTGACGCATGTGTGTCAACTCAACCTGAGATTGCTCTAGATGCGGAGGGGCCAGTCGACTACGCAGTTCCGTTCGATATTTGTTCGTCATTTAGATGCTTAGAGCTACTCTTTTGAGAATACAGCGCTGCAAATCCAGTTTTGACTTTAAGTACTGGTTCCCCGATTCCTTCACCAGGATAGGTAAATGCTGCCGCGCCGGTTTGGGTTTTATAAAAACATGGCATTGAGCTTCCGCCGTCGTCCGAGAAGTGAATGCTTAGCCAAAACGCCCTTGAACGCTTCGACGAGTCCAGACGCAAGCGCGTGAGTCTTTCCGGATATGCCATTCTTGGCTTCTTGTCTTTGTCTTCTTCTAGGTTTCAACTTGTTTTCACGACTTTAAGCCTTAGATCTTAAATGCGTTTACGCTAATATGCAAATTCTCACGTGTATTGATGCTAAATAGTTTTAGATAAAGAAATATTTTAGTCTTTTACTCCTTTACAGAACAACTCCCTTCTCTGCAAAATTAAATAAACGAAATCAGGCTTTAAAAGTTTCGCTCTTTTCGTAGGACGAACTCAGGCTTCAGGATGCTATCATCACTGAATTACCAAATGTGCTACAGGAATAAGGAACAGACAGACCACAGACATTAGCATTCTATAATACATAACCCGAACGAGTGCGTGAAGAATGGCCCTGAGATGAGGAGACTGCCCATGGTATGCAAAAGTTATGAGGACGGCGCACGGTAGAGCTGTCGGTGGAGACGCCGTTTGTCGCATGCAATCCGAGACCCTGGTTCCTGGTTAGGAGTTTTCCCCGGCTAATCAAACCGTTCATACCTTCGGGTTGGATGAATTCCTACCAGGGTTGCTCCAGAAGGTAAAACACTGACTTCTCCATTTGCTTATCCTCCCAGAACCAGATACTATTCAACGATAATCCGCAGAAGAAGAATGTATCTCAAGCAAGGCTTGGTTAACTCTGCCTTTCATCCGTATAAATGGGAAGCAAAAATTATCCATTCAAATGTCTGGGTATGTGAACTGAAATTCGTATGCAAGTATCTAAATTATTAAATGGAATGTAGCATTCCAATTTTTCGTTAAAAAATCGCATTCAATTATTTTTTACGATTTCTTTTGATTTCAGAAGGTAATCGAATGCTCGCAATTTAGATTCAGAACAAATAAGACACTCAGTTCTTGCATACTCCTAGCACCCCAAGCATAGTATAGTGTGCACATTTAAAGGTCAGCTTGTTAAGCGGGATCTCATCTGCAGGACGAGGAAAGAGCAGACGCAAACTCAATGGACGATCAAGACGTCGTTGTCTTCTCCGCTCGCAGCCCTGTAGTCGTCACTCTGGCGCTTGCGCATCGTCTAATTTAATGGACCCACTGATGCACTCACAGCCCACCTCAAAGGCGGTACCGATGGGAACCCTTACAACGCGGAAGATGATCGCAAGATACGGCGTTACAGTGGCTAACACTTGTCACGGTGGCCACTTCGAGGACACCATGTCATCAGCGCATTCCCGCATCTTCTGCTTTCCGGGCAGCGATGTTCGCCTTACACCACCGGCGCTGTTTGACCGCACGTAACATCCGTGATACCCTCGAGGTCTGTCAGCACCCACCCGTGATACGGGATGGGCCGGCCGCTGATATCAGCATGGAACCGGTTAAGCTGAAGACCTTGTTTTAACACATTTGCATAAGCCTGGATCGGCTGGTACAGAGGCTAGACTTAAAACATACGTTGCGATTTTTCATAACTCTATTATTTTAGAACTGGAAAGGAAGAGTAGTGAAGATTCGTCATTTCTATTTTATTTTATTTTATTTTATTTTATTTTAATCAAGGCGTAGACATGAGTCCACGCGTTACAAACTAACAAAAGAACTGAACAAGACAACTAAAACACGTCAACAACTCAATTAGGTATCAATTCTTGTGCAACGTTATCAACACATCTCATATGACACAGCATTGAAATATTTGTCAAGCAAGATACGTTCTACAGGTACGCGCAGACAGACTCGCCAGATCATCGTACCTACCAAGCAGCAAATTAAAATCCTTCAAGATCCTGTACGTTAAGAAGTCTGACCTAACTCGCGTCCTTGCTATGGAGGTTCGAAGTTTGAGCTTCCCCCTTACGGATCTATTCAGCGTTCCATCAATTTCTATTACACTTCAAAGGGTAGGAAGAATCTTTCTTTCTAACCAATGCACTTTAAGGAGCGTTCTCATTATTCATGGCATCATAGAGCGCAAGTAGAACCAAAAAATAAAGGGTGATTCTATTTGTTCATTTCTCAGAAGCTTTCGAAAAAGCAGAGTTGTCATCAAGTTGCGCGCTTATGACGCTACATATAAAGCTCTTGTTATTTTTTCCCATGGTGTTTTGGACTAGGGCGCATGGAGCGCATGGAATCGGAAGAGCTGCACCCGAAACCTGGTTTCTGGTTGAGGAGCACCCGCCCAGGCCAACCAATTATTCCAACCCTCCGGGGCAGGTGAATCGGTGCCAGAATTGTCTGAGAAGGATAAAGCGCTACGTTGTTCTTCGGCTGGCAGCATAATTCATTGTATGACCAAATACGCATTCAAACCGTCTCGACGACATCCCGTCGAAGAAGATTTCGTAGCGCATCCCAAAAACGATTGTATAACGCTGTTTTTTCTCCTTTCCATCTTAGTGTGAGTTGAATTCGTCATTATTTTATGCTTCCAGACAAGGTCGGTTCCAAATATCTGTCGAAGAGATGAGAGATTTGGCGAGGTTGGAACCATGAATGTGCCCATGACACCGTGGCCTCCTCCAATTGCGCCATGAGAGCGCTAAATACCTTGTGTTATAGACTACGTTAGAACAGAAATGATTTTGGCCACACACATACCATCTCAGTGAGCAAGGGTCTTCTCCATTCTTGACTAATAGGTCCTTCATTTATTTGGAGACGGCAAAGAATTACTGTTTTCTACGCACCTCTTCTTCGACGATCTCCAGTTGACGTTGTGTCCGTTATCGAAAAGACGTAACATGTTCTGAAGTGGTAGAGAAGTGACTAGGTAGAAGTAGGAATTTCAAGAAGCGATGAAAACGCTTATATAAGCTGGTAGGAGCTCTCCAGAAAGCATCGCTTAGCATCCTCCGAGCAAGCAGAAGCGGGTTCAAGTCTCGCCGGCGCAAGAGTGTTGATCGCAAATAAACTGCCTTCTAATAGCTTCTATCTTCCATATCAGCCGCTATAGGCTTGAGCACAAAGTCAAATAGCTGACCTAAGCCCTTCACAACGGTTATTGCCTTGTGAATTGATTCTCATCAATCAAGGTTTTCTGCATTGCCGCTATGTCTGAAAATACAATATTGGGGAGGTTTTCGGTCGGATAGACACCAAACGTCTGAATTCTGTACCAATCTAGGTTTTCGAAGAAACTTGTATGATGCATTAAACATATGTTGTTGTTGTTGGTTTTGGTTAGTATCAGAAGAAAGTAATTATACTGCTTCCGATCAGACTTCACCTTAACCCGTTTTCCCTTTAGTCGTCGAGTTCTGCTACTCGAGCGACCGCTAGTAACGTCGCCTATAGTCTCTCTTGTATGTCGGAGTAGCCCAGTGTATCTTCGTCATTAGAGGAGCCCGAAAAAATGTCGTATCATTCACTCTCTGCATTCGCAAAGGCGCTCAGTTAAGACTAAGGAGAGCGTCCTGGATTTATCTTAATATATAGGATCCTGCGGAATCCAGCTGGTTGCGGCTTTCGTCAGCGCGTGCGAACGAGAAATGTTCCATCGAAATGTTGACGACTTGGAGTGGATTCGGGTGAGCGTCTGCAAGCTTGACGTTGCTTAACACGACGAGCCTCAGAGTAGAACTTCGAGGTCGAAGTTCATCCAAAGCCTTCCTGGGCATGCTGGTCTAGCTCCCACAGAATACATTAACCGACGATTCTTCTCCAGCGTTTGCCGCAACACCTCGGTAGGTCCTCATTCGATGATAACGGCTTAGTTTGCAGCGAATCTGAAATTGAACTGTCGAAGAAGTTCAGGAAATATATCACTGGTGTCCGAGCCGGACATCACTCGCTTTTTCACAACTTCTTCGATCCTCTTGGAAGCTCTTTAAGCTGCTCGTTTCCTCCGATCCACCCTCGCCACTAGGTCGTTAAGTTGACTTTACAAGCTAGATGCACGTAACTGAAGTATAGGAAGATGTTCTTCTCTCGAACGTGAATGAGCATCAGAAACTCGTCCAAAATCATCACAAATCGCGAATGCGTTACGCATCCCAAACCGGTATTGGGCAACATCGACGTTTGCCCCTTAATCCCAAACGGAATTCAATGGACTGCGAAATACAAGTCAGTTTCCTTAAACCTCAAGGGCTGGTATCGAGATAGTAGTCTGAAGCAACGATGTTTCGTTGCGGTCAAACTCTAACGCCAGACGGACTCAAACCTGTACCTCCCCGCCCCGGACTGCAATACATATTTGCAATTGTTTCGGAATCTGACTGGATAGAGGAATATTGGCTATGTAAACGGCAACGGATTGCGCAGTGATTAACGCAGCCCGAAAACTGAAGGCTATAGGTTGGACACCTGTTCGAGGTTGAACTTCGACCACAGTCTAGGTAGAACTTCCCTGACGCGTCTGCCATTCTATGCAATGAACCATTCACTCAGTTGTCCCCGATCTAGTTAGAAAAGCTGACTAGACACTAAACCGGCTAACGTTTCTGTGAATGTTGGAGAGCGCTCCGCTAAACAAAACCTTGAAGTTTCCTTTAAAAAGTCGCAGAATCGGAAAGGTTAAGGTGGTCGAGAAGGCTTGCAGTGGCCTCCGCTACGTGTGTGTCATCGTGAGGCCGTTGGCGCCAGTCGCCCGATTTCAAACGTCAGCCTCCTGCACTTTGCCAGCAGCTCGACGCTCCGTTCCGTGCCTCCGTGCTTACAGTTTTTCTCGCGATCCTACTGGGCTGAAGTCCATATTCGCTGCTTCGCTCTGACCCAAGAATGGGGTGCTGCTTTGCGATTAGTGGCGATCCCCTGCCTTGATTCCCTATGTTGTTGGTGCCAGGAGACTAGATGTGTTGTCGCTCAGTACTACCTTTCAGATGCTCCTCTTGAAAACATTCAGAAGTGCTCGACCTTCTCATTTTCCTCTCGATTTCGGCTCGATCAGTGTTGACGGCTGTAAAGACAAGTGATGGCTTATCAATTAACAGATAGCCGCCCAAGATAAACCTCAAGGCTCGCATATTTATTTTATTAAATACTTCATTTGTTTATTTATTTTTATTTCATTCACTCGACAAAGGTGTGTTCAATAAAGAACTTAAAAAAGCTGTTAATATTACTCGCATTACAACGCTGAGTAGCGTGATTCCTAAAGCATTAGGTGCAGATTTTTACATTGCGGCTCATAGAGAAGTAACGAAAATCACTGTCTGTCGTATCTGTTGCTAAATTCGCGGCTTGCAGTCCAGGGGTCGGATTCATTAACGAGTTACATAACTTTAACAGAGAATTCACAGCGGATAGCTCAAATAATGCGGCTTATCGCTCACCATATCGCTTGATAAGCCGCGTTATTTGAGTTTTAAGCTGTGGATTCTCTGTTAAAGTTATGTAAGTCGTTGATGAGTCCGACCCCTGATGGCCATGATGCCGCTGCTTCTAATTGTAAATAATACCTAATCTTTAACTGCTATGAACTTATTTATATGCAGGGATGTGCGGAAATTTTTGAGAAAAGCGGAACACGGAACGGAAATGACTCAAAACTCAGCACTTCATTTAATTTTTCATAAATACATATCCCTAATGGTAGTAATAACTAAGTTGCTCTAAATTAATAAATTAACACTAACAAATTTAAGAAACGGGAAGGCAGCACACGACTCTTTTCCAGCAACATATAACAATAATAATCTTTGTATGAGTATCATTACTGAGATAAATTTTCAAACTCTAGTAGTGTAATAAATTGAAATTTATGCGAAATCTTTCTGTAGTTAAAGAAAGAATTTTACACGCAATGAATCCAACAGACGAGTAAGATGACAGAGATTTCGCCACTCATAGCATTAACCGATCTTACTGAATGTCCCAGATCTGTCCTAGTAGGGAGGGGCAGCGCTAAGTTACAGTTGCGTTCAGTACCCACTCTCTGAGCTAGAATGGGTACTATGGTATCATTTGGCAGTAGCCGAAGTTTCGGAACAAACTCAAAGGAGGGGATGGAGATGCAAGACACCGCATGCTCCCCTCCGTCTAAGATAGATCCAACGTCCCCTACGGAAGACACTGTTAACGAGCTAACAGTGCTTATATAACTCTAATCCAGATTTCGTGTTCGAGGCAAGACTTAAAATTATCAGGGAAAAGGATAAGCATGCTCCGGATAAGGAATTTGAAACTTGATTCAAACACCCATGAAATCTTTGGTCTTATACTGTTCGGTAGTACATCATTGCAAGAAAAGGAAAAATCCACATTTGTTATCACTCTGTTTCGACATCACGATGCACCACTGATTTGAAAGCAACACAGGATACGCATAGTTAATCGTTTTCTTCAGCTATTCGTTCAAGTTCAGGAGGTAAATGAAGGCAGCGCAAAGTAGAGATGAGTCACCATTTGCATTCCGTCTTCCGGCCCAAAAGAGAGCGGAACACGGTACAGAACGGAAGGAGTAAAAACGGTCGGGAACCGGAAATTCTGCCCATCTCTGATCTCTGATCTCATTTCTCATCTCTGATTATATGGCTGTAAATATGGAAAGATAACTATATAAATGTAACAACATATCTAAGCATTCAATAACACACAAAAAATATCAGAACAGATCCGGGACTTGCATTGCATCGTTACTTTTCATTCTTCTCGCCCCTCTCACATTTTATATTGCTTCTGATTTTTTCAATTCTTAGTTTCGGTAATCCAGACACTGTTTTTGATTTTCAATGTGTAGACGGACAGTCAATCCTTCCATTTCAGGAATGCATAGACTAGTGAATGAATTGCCGCCGTCGACCTGAGAAATATCGGAAACACTCAGCTTTCCCGCTCGTTTAATGTCCACCAATTTGGGTATGCGCTCTACTTTTTTGCTTCTGCAACGTTATTGGAAAAGATGCATAAGTTTCATGGCAGTAAACTCTCCTTGGGTGCGTAGTAGGGTGTGAGGCTCAGAGAAGGCACTGATTCGCGCTGAGCGAAGTTTGAAACGTTGTCTCCAGCCCCAAACCTATCGAGCCTTCCTACCTTGGGAGGCGGGTGAATTGGTTCAAGGTTTATCTAAGAACGACAAAACACTGACTCGCTCATCGGCTGGCCATCGCAAGTCATTGTTAAGCCAAACATGTGGCCTTCAAAATACCCCGAAAAATTTCAGTGCATGGAGCACAGCACAAAGGAATTGAGTGCATTTTTTATTTTTTACTATCCCTAATCCTTCAATTTCTGCTTATCTGGGCGGTTTAGCATACGTGTAGCCTATATTCCTGTAGGCCAAGATTGTTATAGGGTTTACTGTGCTGACGCCCTAGCTTCTCGCAGCTCTTCTCGCACCTCTTTTCGGAGTTGAAAACGATTTCTGAATCTAAGGACCCACAGACGCCCTTTCATCACGTGTGGTACAGTTCTCAGGGAAAACATAAAAGAGACCCGACTGACCCTTCAGTTTGATGCCGACGAGAACATCTCCATTGTTTCGATAATCGAACGTCTGGCGATTTCCTCCAGAATCTGCCCTCGAACTTCTAACCAATACATAGCCTTGCCTTTGTGTGTTTACCCTTCGTTTCTCCACCGCTCCTGATTCAATGTATGTAAGCTCTTCGATGATGAGGGCTTTCGATAAGTATTTCCAGCCATCAGTCGTGCTTGCTTGTCTCCGTTCATTTTCTTTCTTTCCAAATTTTCACTCCCGTTTCTTCGCTTCATTACTTAGGAGCTCCTCCAATGCTATGCTTGATGCGCCTCACATAATAAAATCATTCGTTTAATAACGAATATATAATCATCACTGTAATCGTTGTTGACATAATCAGTTTTGTACTTACATTTCTTCTCGTCTCCTTGTTTCAGTATATATATATATATATATATATATATATATATCTTTCATCATGCTTTTTCAAGATCAGGAACTTCGAGTTCTTGAGCATTCCACAGCCACGATGCTTTCGGTGATAAACACTGTCACTTGCGAACGAAATAATCGATTTTGAGTTCAGTTGCCCGATCAGGCCAATCAAAGCCTCCACCCTTTTAATTTCGGTGGCGTTAAAGTTAAGAGAAAGACCAATACATAATGTCTAGAAATTAAGGATTAGGGACCAAGGTCAATGTTTGCCAATCACTTATGGGTTGCACCTAGAATTCTATTTTTACGGGAATCGTCGTGAAGGCAATTTGAATGCGTATTTTCTAATATGTATATAGTGGGCGAGTGTAGCGCACTCGGAGGAGGCGCGACTTTCGCGTGCACCCGATACCAGGCTCCTGGTTCGGATTTTCCGCCCAGGCCAACCAAGCCTTCCATCCCTCCGGGGTCGGTGAATTGGTACCAGACTTGTCTGGGAAGGATAAAGCGCTGACTTGTTCATCGGCTGGCCACCGCAAGTCATTGTATGGCCAAATACGCATTCATATCGTCTCCACGACATCCCGTAGAAATAGAATGCGCTGGCGCATCCCAGAAGGGATTGAGTAACGCCGTCCTTTATCCTTTATCCTTTATTTTCTAATACAAATGAAGAACGTTGAACCTGGGCGGAAGTCGCATGCGACATCCGGAACCTCCTCCTCCTCCGCCACCACGCGTCATTCTCAATTTAGTCTGTTATAAACGGACCTCTAAATCGTGGCGTAGCTTAGCTATTTATTCAAGCTGCCGTTTCAGTCGGGTAGTTCAGTGGAGGAGGCCTGCGTAGGTCAAGAAAGCCTCTCACCGGTTAAGGCCCTGTTATACTCCCGCGGGAGCTTTCGCGGGACGTCCGCGGACGGACGGTGCACCGCGGACGGTCGCCGTCGTCCCGGGACGGCAACGTCGCATCGGAGCGCGTTTCCCGCGCCGAACTCCGCGGGACGACAGCCTTCCGCGGTGCACTGTACCACGGACGGCTGCCCTCCCGCGGGCGGGAAGTATAACACCTCTCCCATCGTCTGTCGGCGGCGATCCGCGGACGGCGGGCGTGGCGGGCCGCGACGAGTGGCCCGGCGCAGGGTCCCGACGCGATTTCCGCCCATCCGCGGAAGCTCCCGCGGGAGTATAACAGGGGCCTAAGCCTGACGCATCCAAATTGCCTCCACATGCCATCCCATGGAAGTAGAATGCGATGTTCACTTGGGATTGTTGACCAAATCATTTAATCTATTACTTACTTACTTGCTTAGTACTTAGTTCCTCCCGTGCTGTTGAGCGCATAGCTCGACGAACTCTTTCCACCGCTGCCTGTCTCGGGCTATTTCTTCACACTCCTGCCTAGAAATATTCATAACTTCCAGGTCATTCGAAAACGTGCGACGCCACGTGTTTTTTGGGCGGTCTCTGGTTCGCTTTCCTGGCGGTGTCCATTGCATGGCTGATCTTGGCAGGCGGTGCGCCGGCATTCGAAGAATGTGTCCGGCCAGGCGGAGTCGGCGTTGCACAACGGTTTCGTAGAGGTTGCTCGAGCGGCAGCGTTGTAGTACTTCTTCGTTCGTCAAGCGGTCCGTATAGCGTATCCTCATTATTTGTCGTAGACATTTGCAGTGGAACGCGTTGATCCGTCTGATGATGCTAGCTGACATCTTCCATGTTTCGCTAGCCTACACTGCAGTGGGGACGACTATCGAAGAATAGCCTATAAATTACACTAGCCTATAAATTTATTTATTTATTTATTTTGTATGTGAACAATCACGCAGGTTAAAACGAAAACAATCAAACAAACAAGATCATATTGGTGAATAGGAAAACTGAGATAGCGATAACTAGATAGTACAAACAGGAACAACTCGGCAAGCCATTAAGAAGCTTCTTGGAGCTACCGGTCAATAATCCTTTTGTATTGCCTCAGTGAATTTGACACAGTCATTTTTTTAGAAAACTTTAGGAACTCAGAGCCAGCCCGGTGTGTAAAAAATGCCGATCCTACATTAGTTCTAGGTCTTGGTATTTGTATCTTGCTTTGACCACCTCTAGTGCTAGAAGGTGAAAATAGAAATCACGGAGGCGAAGGCTCCACGTTCCATTTATCAACTTATAAATTGTAACTAAATCGTATCGCCTCCTTTACTAGTATTCCTTTTAAGCGTAAAGTTCTCATTTTTTTCGTTAGGGTTCCGTATCGAGAACGCATTTTTTTAATTTTCATCTTCGCTTTACGATTTCTCTTGTTGTTGATGAGGCGTATCTTCTACTTTTCGCCATCAATGAAAAAATCTTTCCATTCATTCCAGCTAATTCATCGCTGATATAAATGATGAAAGTGGATGAAAGGGAATAAAAATAGAGGACAAAGAAAAACAAAAAATAAATGCTTCAACTGCCATAATAGCAGTACAAGGATATCAAGAAAGGATTCCTCTTTATCAGGAACTGGGTCTAGTAATCGAAAAGCTTTTGACAAGCTTCAAATAAAACTTGAGCACATCTCTAACGACATTGCCACCAACACGGCATCAAGATAATGGACTCTGTAGGGCGACACTTTAGGTATTTCGAAGGCATCGCTATTCCGGTAAGCCCCAGACCACCGCGGTGAAGATCGTTGCCAACGTTTTCAATGACCGTACTCAGTTCTTGCGTCCTGAGCTTGAGGTAACTTATAATTAGTTTCCAACCCGATCCCTGTTCAAACAAATACAATCAAACAAACAAATACTACAACAAGTACAACTCTAAGCGGAGCTGAAATGCACAGTAAGCACTGCGAGTATGTTATAGAGCTGTTCCAGTTCGAATCTGATTTCTCGTTCTTTCATTACCCTCGCACGTTTAGGTCTGCATTGATCGTGTTCCTGATCGAGTAACTTCGACCTGATATGTATATTGCCCTGCTACAACTCTGAACCGTTATATTTTGCGAGCGAGCAATTCCGGTCCTATGGAGGGACTATCGAGTGCAGTGGCTCTCTTCACTCTGGGTTATCCCATAATCGTAGTCCTAAAAGAATCGGTGGCCACTTGCTGCCGTTTTATGGTCCAGCGGTCAGCGTGCGGATGGCACTGACCCTTTTCTTGCCCGGTTCACTCCTTTCAATTATATGATTAATGCCGACGAGCAGTGTATTGTGCCCGGCGACCCCGCCTATCGCCGCTATATCCGCCCCTCCCACCGCTTGGTGTCACGGTGGGAAACTTCCACTCGCGCGCTCGCAGGGACTTTCCCCTCTGGATGACCTTTGACAGTTCTTGGAGCACTATTGACTATTGACGGCTCTGTGTGCAGTATGGACAGCACGGTGTTCTTCTCTTCCCTCCCCTTTCCTTTCTTTTACTGCACAGGTCTATGTTATGTTTCCGCTTTTCTAACAATTTTTCCTGTTAAAATTCGCAGTTAAAATAATAGTATACTTTTCTTACAATCGTTTAGTATTACAGATGAATGATAGAGTTGAGGTGGACCACGGCAGAAAAGAGCTATATGCTATCCTAACGTGATCCGAACATCAAAGAAATCCGCTCCTGGAGTTGTTTTAAGTTTTTGGATTCCCACACTCCTCGAAAGTATGAACATGTTTTAAGTTGTTTTCTGAGATGCGGAGACAATTTAATACAGTTAAAACAATACCGAGATACGAAATGATTGTGATCGCTGTTCGTCAAACCCTTCATGGGACGCGCCGCGCGTTCTACTTCTGCAGAACTAAAAGTATTGTATAGTTGAAATTGTATTTTGCCTACAAAGTGACCTGCCGTAGCCATCGGATGAAAAACTTAGAGCATCCTTTCCGGACAAATCTTTTGCAAAATCATCGACCCTGCAGAAATGGATGGCTGGGAACCAGGAACGTTCGATTCGGATTTCCCGGCCGGCCTGGGCGGGAAATCTGAACTGAGCGCCTGTAATTTGGTGTACGCGACAGTCGGTAATTCTCGTCGGACTGCGACTAGTAGGGAAATCAGATCCTCTGCTGTTGAGAAAGATTCACTAAAGAATTTTGTGCGACAGCATATGATGTATTGCAGAGTTTTCGGACAAGAACCTGCCTTCTCAAACCATCATGTTGTCTTCACTCCGCACTCATCTCTGCTTAACGGCTTTATTCTTAGATCTTTTGATGCCCTCAAAAACGGCACTGATGGCTCCGTCGGAGGAGTCGCTGGCTGTCTCGAGTAACTTATTCCAGGTTCTTCGTTACTGGTTCCTACTAAGGCAAATATTGGGGTCGACCAAAAGTGATGAGACATGCCGTGCCCAAATATGTCGTGACTCGAGTCCGGTGTCGTGCTTCATGTATTTGTATTTTTGTATGCTATTTACTGAAGCCCACCTGAGAAGTTACCACTTTCGCCCTTTCCAGAAGCATGCCAAAACCCCAGTCTATCTCATGCCGAAACCACAGACGAGTCGACCTGTGTCGCGCAAATCTCGCTCAATTCCCAACCCCGAGAAGCCTGGGCTCAATAGTGACGTAAGATGAGAAGTACGTCTTCTACCTTAACCCTGCCAACTAACGAGTCTGGGTGAGGCCTGATGACCTGTTATCGACCTTCGTTCGGCGGGATGTTCACGGCGAGAAGCACCTTCTGAGCTTTCATGAGTCTGCGCCCATGGACCGGTGAATTGGAAGCTGTTTTCCAAAAGCACGACGGTCGACTCCAAGGCCATGGTGAACGAAATAGAACAGATGGACCGGCCAGTCGCACTTATTCGGTCTCAGCGCTTCAAGAAAGTCCTCCTCTTCGACGACGCCGCACCCATCGGGTTAAAGTGACCACGGATAAGCTTGCTCAGGTGGGCACCGTTCACATGCCTCACCCACCGTATTTGCTGGACATCTCTCCATGCGACTACCACTACTTCTTAAGTCTATAGGACTTCATGGTCGGAAGGGACACAAGGACCGAACCAGACCTCGACAACCATAAGGAGCAGTGGATCAGCACCAGGCCCAAGCAGTTCTGAAAGGATGGGATCGGGAAATTGGCTGATCGATGGCAGCAATGTCATTGACCTTAATGGCGAATACATCCCTCAGCACCGTTGAGTTGTAATTGAGTTGTAAAGGGATAAAGAAATTTGTTGAATTTGTCTCATTACTTTTGCCCACACTAATAAGCCTTTCGTCTCTCCTGGAGAGGTAAATTTGTACCGAATTTGTCTGGGAGGAGCGATTCCATCGGCTGGCCATGGTATGTGTCAAACATGCATTCAAATTGCCCCGATGGGATCAAGTAGTAGTAGAATGCGTGGCACATCTCACATCTGCAAGGAGTAACGATTAAAGAAATGCATTTTTCCCCTTATTTTTTTACTTCTCCCCACGGTAAATTTTTAACACACGACGCAGTAGGAAGCCAGGAGATCTACAGCTCTTAATAAAGAAGGACTGCAGCCGCGATTTCAGCAAAACTGTGTGGGTGGCGCTACGACGACGTCACCGTCTGTGACCACTGCAGTATGCATAAAGGACCAGAACACTGGATTCTTGGAGATGAGCTAATCCTTAGTAGGCTAGAGTTGGATCCGACGCCAATACGGATAATTCGGACCCATCATTTTTTCAAACCCTGGTGAAGAGGACTCTGTGAATAATAGAATTTTTAAAAAGCACTGCTGTTATAGCGATTCGAATAAGTGAGACTTTCACCAGATCGGATTTTCAGAAATTTCAGATAAATGGTTTTTTATCAGAAATATAATGTTTTATCTCATTTGGACATCCGACATGGGATCCGAAGACAAATCTGTTATTTGGATCATCCGAAAATCCTTCTTGTTGAAGCTACTCTTATCGGAATCACCGCAAGATTCAAGGTTTCTCAAAAATGTCATTTGCATAATCCTTTTACCGGGTTTGAAAAAATGACCAATTCGAATTGTTCGAACCGGTGTCGGATCCAATGTCTAATCCTTGGCCTAGCCTTGGAGCCTTCAAAGCTAAGATCGGAAGCATTGTTCAGCGGCTCTGTTTTGTTGACACACTCAAGAAATTCAAGGTTCCACACTTTTCAAGAAGAATCACATTTAAAGAATTTTTACGACCTCCTATTTTTTAGTGAACTAGTACAAAAGTAAGTCTGAGGATACCCCACTTTTCTTATTTTTGCTGGTTCTTCTCCCACTCCTTCAGTTCCTTTCTATTTTTCGGCGCTGATCTTGGCGCTGACGAATGTCACGGTGTGGGGAATTCCAAAGTCTCCTCTCAGAGCTCAACGGAGCCAACGCATTCGCGTACGGCCACATCTGTTCGCGAACGCTGTTGGCTGGTCAGGTGCAGTCCTACTGTGTGGAGCAATTTGTCGGTGACCCTTCCAGTTCGCCAACGCCGTCGTGCTTTGTACGTCACGTAATGTGCTGTGATTACGCTGCCTAACTGAAGGTAATCTCAATTAGTACAGGCTGAACAGGCGGGCGCTACTGAAACAGTTCGCCGAACTCTGACTAGCCACTTTGATAGCTGCAGTCCAGAGGGCTGCAGTGAGTTGATCATGAGAGTGTTGGGAATGTGATGGAGGAAAGCCTGTCTGAAGATTTCATTATAGGGGGCTCCTGTTTTTGTTTCTTTATTTTGTTCTATACACGCCTTGTTTTTCAATACATTCATATTTTTTAAATTTAAATCGTTTTCAAGTTACTCCAGGATGTTGCTTTGCTGATCCAATAGACAAAAACACTGTCAATATCGCTTTTGGGCATAGACAAGA
Organism: Heligmosomoides polygyrus polygyrus; assembly: GCA_947396885.1. NCBI lineage: Eukaryota > Metazoa > Nematoda > Chromadorea > Rhabditida > Heligmosomidae > Heligmosomoides > Heligmosomoides polygyrus. Next base: position 23,434,160 of record OX377203.1, on the reverse strand, counting down.
ATCCGTAATTCTTTGATTTTTTTTCTGGACATGTTTTTTGTATTGGTACGATAAGTTAGAAGCGTAGTAGCACCGTCGCAAAAAGCACCCTGAATCAAGAACCCCGGTGTAACACCTATCCAGGCCAGCCCCAACCAAGCCTACGATCCTTCTACAGTTGCCGAATTGGTAACGAAATTTTCAAGAAGTGCAAAAGACCGACCAGTCCACCGAATCGCCACCGTAAGCGATCGCATATTGTCTGCCCAATTCGCATTCAAACCGCATAAAACAGAAACGCAACAAAAATGGAACGCGTGGCGCATCACAAAGCAGAATTTCTGCAGCACTGACCCCCTCCCCCACCCCATTTACATGCAGCGTTTTCTGAGGCCCACTGTCTCACATTTTTGTGCGAATTTGTTGCATTTCTTCTCTGATTTTTTACGTTCCTTAGTTCTTATTTTAACCTCACTCCAGGTCACATGCTGAACAAAGGCACAGAGATTCACTCCCCTTAGACTCTGCCCAGGGCAATTTGAAGTATTGCTTCTTCGTGTTTGTGAATTGATACCTCTTTTGTTTCGGAGGCAAAAATGTGAAGCTGACCGTGGGCATATTCCATGTCCGACCATCATAACCAAAAAGGTGCAAAGCTGAGATTTCACAATCATGTCTGGATAAATCAATCTGCGATTAAAACTCTAGAGATATGGGAGACTGGAGTCTGCGGCTAATTCTATTTGGTGAAACCCTAAATTGGCCAAAGGTTATGACATAGTTTAAATAAACATTAAAAGCTTAAAAACGCTCCACATACTATTTTCTCGTCCAGCTGGACACTTTTCAAACCACAATGGACACTCTCTTTAGCAAGCTTAACGCTTTCGAAACCAAATTGCAGATCTTGCAAATCAAAAAGAGCGTCTTTTACCTCAAACTAGATTCTTCGAACCTTTGAAACCTTTTAATTCTACTGCCCCAATAAGTGAGCATTTCGATAACAAAACGACTGTTGTCGTTTATTGTTTTAAAAAAACTTTTAAACTTGAAGAGTAGCAACAGAGTTTTGTAAGTTTTGTAAGTTGTAAGTTGTATTATTTTTCACTAAGAATCTTTTGCAAAAAAATGTTTTAAAATTGTTTCAAATTTAAACGAATTGTAATAAATTCTTTTCTAAAATTAAATATATACAATTCAATAAATATCTTTGTTTAGACATTTTATATTAAAGAATTTCTAAAAAATAATACTGACAAAAAATTAGAATAAATAAATAAATAGTAAAAAATATAAAAAATAAAAATACAAAATTAGTATATTAATAAATAAAGGATAAGGATAAGGATAAAGGACGTCGTTATTCAATCCCTTCTGGGATGCGCCATCGCATTCTACTTCTACGGGGTGTCGTGGAGGCGACATGAATGCGTATTTGGCCATACAATGACTTGCGGTGGCCAGCCGATGAACAAGTCAGCGCTCTATCCTTCCCAGACAAGTCTGGTACCAATTCGCTGACCCGGAAGGATGGAAGGCTTGGTTGGGCTGGGCGAGAAATCCGAACCAGGAACCTGGTATCGGGTGCACGCGACAGTCGCGCCTCCACCGACTGCGCTACACGCGCCCTATATTAATAAATAAATAAATAAATATTAGAATAGATTATAACACCCCTTTCTTCACTGATGAACCACCGGGGAGGTGTTATAATTTACAAGGTTCGTCTGAAGGCAGGTGGCGAAACGAACCGTAAAAGTTATTGTCTTGGTTCTTCAAATTATTAAAATGTATTTGAACTCAACTGAGATTCCTGAAGCTTTTTTGTTTTTTCTTCTTTTATACTGCAGAAAGGCTGCAAAAAACTTTTTAATGCTAAAAGAAGGGGTTGCGTAATTCATCGACGTTGCGACTTCAATTTATTTGATAGCATATATTTCATTAGTAACACAGATGTAAACGGTACAACGAAAACTACTGCAGAGAAAAGGCTCACTTATTGGGGCGTGAGAAAAAAATTTCCATAGATGTCTTATTAAGGTTTTTTGGACAAAAATTATTTCGACCTCTACTTGGAGAAGGTCCTGTGTAATGTGGAGGAAATTCGGAAGCTGTTCAGTTTGATTTCAACAGCCTCAAGCTTGCTTAGAAAAGTTTCCAAATTGAAGGGAAGATGGTATGAAATCTAAATGATGCAGAACGCTCCGCTTCACTATAGCTGCTGAGGAAAGGGCATGGCATTAAGGGTTCAAGTTCTCGCTCCATGTCTCCCAGCTTCTCAGGTCCGTCCCCAGGGCGCTCATTTTTTTGCAGCCATCGCATTCGCTACTAATCGACAAACACATCTCGGGATTCGCCTAAAAACATGCACTTACAGCCGAGTTTCATCGCCGTCTCCGGCGGTAGGAGGCGTTCGCGTGCTGGTACCTTCTTCTTGCTCGCCCGCGCCCAACACTCGTCCTCATTTCCGGCGCCGTCATCGCCGAGATCGCTTTTCCCTGCGTTTTTGGCGCTGCGGGACTCGAATTAGTCGACGATTACGGTCATTACAAGTGCAAACCACGGATTCCTCGGCTGCGTCTGGGGCATTTTCCCGTGAACCGGTCAGGTATATAAGTGAATCTCCTCTCAGCGGTCTTCTGCACCCTTCACTAAATCCTCATCGTACCATCTCTCCTGTAGCAATCTTAAATTCAGGTTAGCCCGTTAATGGCATCTCGTCACTTCCGTGCTAGAATATATTTTTATCGCTTCATAGATGAACAATAAATTGCTATATTCTGGTTGTTTTACCTCGAAACTTCACTCTTCAAATATAGTAGAAGGTCATAATTTCCTTAAGGATTCCCTTCCAAATGAAGAAAAGAAAACTAGGTTTTTTGCTCATAAGACTGAGGTTTGTTGTCTGAAAGAATGCCTTGATTATTAAAATGAAGTATGTTCGTGTGGCAAATTTTCTTTACCGTAAATAAGATTCTCGCTAATCACATGCGTCCAAAAAATCTGCTCGACCTCTCTCGATGCCAAGTCACAATTAACCGCCCGAACAATAAAAAAGAACCCTTCTACGCCAATGCTTCCCACCCAACCGCATTGGACTGCGACCTTCTGACCAAGTCGCCAACATTCCACTGAATCCGCCTGATTCGTCCCGGATGTTAATGCTCAGGAAATCCGTTCCGCCAAGCCGTTGCGGACGGGCGTCATCGTTCGCCGCATCAGCGCTCATCGCTCCAAAACATCCCTCAATACCTCCATAATTGATATCTCGCCGCGTGTTCTTCGTGCTCTAAAGTGGCTTAGTTCTTCCGACCACAGCGCTCTCCTTGAACGAATCTCATGTTGTCGCCTTCCGCCCCCTCTGGCTATCCTCAAGGATGAATCTCTGTAAAGAAGTGCCTCCCCCAGTGACTGTTTTTTTCTGGTCTTCTCTATCCAGAAGGCTGTGACGTAAGTTGATATTGATAATCTGAAATTGGGCATTGGAAGCTTTTTTGAAATTGGTCAAAATGATTTTTCTTGTTTCTGGAGTTTGAAATACGCTTCGCTGCATATACTCATATCGATGCCATTTTTTCACTTTTCTTTCTCACTACCTTAATCATACATCTCTTCTTTCCTAAGTAGATATGTCATCCAATCTAAAGGGTCTTGCTCTTAGTAAATCACCTTTAGATGTTCATGCAGGCTGTATGCGGCAGTGATACAAGGTCGGCTATCTTACGGTCACTGGTTACTTGAGTTTCATATTTATCTATTTACTTATTTATATATGGTGTCCTTTTGTAGGTGGTTAGCTCCGCAAATAAGAACAAGCATAAAACATTTTCAAATTATTATTGCTTCAATTCCAAAATAAGCGTGTTTCTGACCATATGTATATAGTATAAAGGGAAAAAGGACGGCGTTAACCAATCCCTATTGGGATACGCCACGCGTTCTACTTTTACGGGACGGTTCTACGGTCGTATCTGAATGCGTATTTGGTCGAACAGTGACTTGCGGTGGCCAGCCGGTGAACAAATCAGCGCTTTATCCTTCCCAGACAAGTCTGGCATCAAATCATCGACCGAACCCGGAGGGGAAGGAATGGAAGGCTTGGTTGTCCTGGGCGGGAAATCCGAACCAAGAACCTGGTATCGGACCGCCGGCACCTCCGACTGCGTTTCACAATCCCTTCCCAATGATCTTCTTCTTCTTCTTCAGCGTTTGTCCCGCTTCGAGGCGGGGTCCGCTATTCTGGTGTGGTGACGCACCTCTACGCGATCAAATGCTTGATCGGGATGGATACCAGCAACCTTCAGGTCCACATGCAACGTATCAAGCCAACGCTGCTTCGGCCGCTCTTTAGGCCGTTTTCCGGGCAATCTATGTTAAGGCCAATCTTCCTAACAGTGTCACCAGTAGCTCGAAGAACGTCCTTCCCAATGATATGGCTCGAAAACCAAAATTCCAGCGAAGTTTTACGTTAGACATTGAATAAATTTAGCCGCTGAAATAATACTCGCTCCTATGGAAATGAGTTGTCCTAATTTGCTTCGTTTATTACCTTTTCACCAAAAACAATTCTCGTGAACCTAAAAGAGGTCATTCTTCGTGGAGGCTAGCAATCGCTCATTCCCAATATGGCGTTATTCATTAACACTCTTTATCGGCAATGTATACTGATATGTTTGCTCAGCCGAAGCTGAATATTTATTGCTTGGGCAAATAAACGAGCAGCTGACCGATGAGGGGCTGCACGCTCGTAAGAATAGATGTAGGCTTTTCCTCCAGAGCACCTAGGCGGCAGCTTTATCAGGAGCAGACGCTACTGCTAAAAGCCAACCGCTATTATTCACTTTTGCTGACACCAGCCTTCCATATAGCTCAAATTTTCCATTGTTTTCCTGTTCTGATAGCCTTCACGGAACAGACAGTGCTCTGCGCATGGATGAAGGTGCCACTCTCCATACGCTCGGCTTTACATTTTTGGGATTCTGTGCCCCTCTTCGTCTATTTCATCATCTTCCTTCTTCATAGAAGTTTGTCGTCACCACATATTTACGTGGTGTCGTGAAGCGTGAAATGTGGAGTCGTTCAGGATTTTTGATTTTTCACTATCGCTATTTTGTCTGCGCCGTGCACATGTTAATTAACTCTTCATCACTGCGTTGAATTCAGTCCAAGCCTAAAACGAACAAAACGAAACGAACACGGAAAAACCCCAATTACCATACGTGCGGTGACACATCTTCGGGCATTATGTCATGGAGCCCATTCGCTATGCCATTCCGTCACCACTAAATCTCGTTGTGTAATACTCGGACGACGGCATAAGCAGCAGGCGTTCGTCGTCGTCGTCGTCGGCTGGCTTCGCCCCGCTTTTCGCTTAAACAACGCTCGAGCAACTGGTAACTGATACGGCGTTTGTTGTTCAGGATGCTCTCTTCCGCTGCTTCTGGTCTTAAATGCTATCTGGAGCTATTAGCAACAGTTCTACATAGTGCCATTACCTTTAATATGCCGACAACATTGAGTTTTCCATTCATAGTCAGTTCACCGTCTAGCTGAGGTGGTTCCCACGTTTGAAGGACAAGCACTTAGAACGAGATACTTTCGTAGTCCATTTGGTGTTCAATCGGTAAAGGAGTAGTAATGATTTTTTGGGTATAGATCAGCTTCATCGCGATTTTTCATGGGATGATTCGTGGGGTTTTGAAAAGGAACTCAGCTTTCAGCGTTTCCGGATTTTTGCGCCCTACAAATAACGAATCATTGCAAAAGGCAGAGAACTAGGAAGCCGTTCTTATTCTCACAGTATTATGGCTACATCCATTGTTGATCTGTAATGTGTAATTGTTGTTTAATTTTCCAAGTGCGAGGCAAAGGTAGCCACTGCTGTATCTGCATAGGTAAGGCTACGAAACTGAACCACCGCTATTTCTTCCCATTTTTTTGTAACTAACCTTCTCACATATTATGTCAACAAAGGTAAAGTTCTTGCTCGACCTGCTCGTCTGTGGTCTGCCAGCCAGCGTCAAGTTAACGCCGTCAGATCTCAGGCGTCGAAAAGGCTCTTCCATCCTTAGCAGGATTGAATGCGTTGTTGCGACTAAGAATTTCTGCTGAGCGACTCGAGTTCAGTCTTTGTCAATTCTTTCTCTCAGTTAGTTAGTTTAGCCTGCCGCCTGGTAGCGTGGCAGCAGCTGTCGCGTGAACTCCGGATAAAGGGTACGGGTGGTTTGGACACGCCCAGGCCAACCAAGCCTTCCCTCTTCCAGCGTCGGCGAATTGACACAAGACCTGTCTGGGAAGCATAAGGCACTGCCTATTCCATCGGTTGGCCACCGCATTCCATTGTGTAGACCAAGCACTCATTCATGCTACCCTAACGACATCTCGTAGAAGTAGAATGCGTGGCGCACCCCGGAAGGGATTGATTAACGCCGTCTTCTATTCGTTGTCACTTAATGGTCAATACTGTTTTTAAAATGATCTCTTTGTCCCCACTTGCCAACTGCCATGATTTTTTTCCGGTGTAAATCAGCTAAAGATTCCCTGCATCACTGGGTACAAGAGAAACTTTAGTCGGCTTACTTCACTATTTTCAGCAGATATAATAAGTTGAAAGAAAAAATTGAGAAACTCAGGAAGAATCGACATATAGACGGCAAATTCTACTATTACTAGGGTATCTAAATGATAGATCGAATCGTAGCTGTTATTATGGTATCTAACTGGCATGGCAAATTTAAAAATACAACCAGGTCGTCAATCCCGCATGTCCATACTTTGATGGTCTCGTAAGTGGCATTTACACTATCAATCAAATAAAAGTTGCTGCCAGCTTTTTGCGTGTGTGGCGGAATCTGGTCCTTTAATGCGCTATATGCCTGCTGCTTTGGTGTGCTCTGAGACAAATTTTGGAATTATGATTTTTTCTCTAAAAATAAAATTTTGTAAAATTATTGCACTGATTTCGATTTGAAACCTTGATGACATTGATTTCAAGTCTTAGGTTAGGTTAAGAGAGTGTCCAGTTTGATTTTAAAATTGCCCAATTCGATGTAAAAATGGCATATATGAAACTTGAGAAAATTATATTGATATCATCCAGGTTAAAGCCATCTATTAAGAATGAAAGTCGGCCACGCTCTGTTTGTTCTCCTTTCTGTTCTACAATTATTTCGGGATGTTTCATATTGTATGTTATCTCTAATTGTCCTATTTGATCTAGAACTGTTAGCCAATCTTATCCTGGATTTCGTTCCAGTTTCTAATTGCATTGCTCTTCATATGGATTTTACTTCTATTCAATAAATAGAATAGTATACTAAAGATCGTCATCGGCAGGAAGCTTCTACCAAAGAATAGGTCCAATGCCTCTCTGTGTTCCAAGGGGGTTCACGAATCCTCCTGACCCCGAGGTGTTAAGGATTCCAAGTACAGCCCGATACCACCCATATCATTGCCCTAGCTGTAGGTCAGTGCAGGTGGGTGATGGCTATCAGGCGTTCGAGTGGCCCGAGCCGGTCGCGGCCGGTGTTCTCGCTTCGGGATTCACTTTGGGTTACGTCACCTCGGCGTGTTTGCTCGACACCGTACGGAGGGTGTCTATTGTGTGAATTGACACCGTCGTGGTGGTGTCATCAGCAATTATTCGAGCCTGTGTCTCGCACATTGTTCATCGACGGCAAAAAGCGCTGATGGCATTCCGCGCCGGCGCCGGATGACCCGCACAGGGTCAGCCAGCACTCTCAGCACTCGGCCCTAGCGCTGTCTGACAGCTCCGTGCGGTTAGCAGTTCGTAACCACTGATTCTTCAACCACTGACTTTGCAGCGGTTCTTTTTCTTCTTTCCTCTTTCTTTCTTCTTTTTCTTCTTCTCTACTAGAACCCCATACCGTTCTTTTCCCTACTGAAAAAAGCCTTTCTCTATCGAAATCACCATTTTCACGTCGAGTTGGGCACTTTTCAAATCAAGGATTAGATAAGGATAACCTAGATAAGTAACAAAAGGCAATGGTTTGTTGTTGTTTTTTTTTCAATCCTGGGTTGTTTCCTGCTTCCTTTTGCTCAGGACATACGCCTCTTAAATGGATCGTACACTCCGATGCAAGATTATGGGTCCACTCCTTGATTTAAGGATAAATAAATAAATAAGTGGACACTTTTCAAATCAAATCAGAAACTCTTCTAAGCCTAAGCCTAAGAATTTTGAAATCAAACTGAACATCTCTCGATTCAAAACAAAACGAGCTTCTTCTACAGTGAACTAGAGAGACTGACCTTTCCCCCCAATAATTTATGACCCCCAATAATTTTTTTGTACAAAGAAAATTTTAGTATAGCTTTATTTAAAGTTTTAATTCACTTCCTAATAAATGAGCGCATTGTTTGAAATTTTCTAAAATTTTTATTTTTGAGAAAAAAATAATGGATTAAAGCTTGTTTTAGAGAACAGGAAGGCGGCCATTTTCTAGTACCAAAAAATATTACGCCACGCCCTCTTTCGAGACGTTGCGATTTTTGTTCGGTTGATAGCAGAATTTCAGTTTGCATGGAGTTTGACACCTGTTAACGATACAACAAAAACAACTGTAAAGAACACACACATTCTCACTTTTATGCTTCACGTAAGCAGCATTCACACTATCAATACAATAGAAGTTGCGACGAGCTTTTCGAGTGCATGCCGCGATCCGATCTTTTAGTGCGCTATGTGATTGCTTCTTTGTTGGGCTTTAAGACAAATTTTAAATTATTATTTTTTCTCCAAAAAATAAAAAATTCGGCAAAATCATTACACTTATTGGGACAGGTGTACTAAAAAAATTTCCAAGTTGTGCCAAATTCTCATCGACCAAAAATTAGTCTAACCATTCTGAGTCCGTAATTTGATCTGCCTGAGGGTAATTTCGATTTGGAAGAGTTTGCAATGATTTCAAAAGTCTCAAAGCTAGCTTAGAAGAGTGTCCAGTTCGACGTAAAAATGGGATATACATATAAGAAACCAAAAGCAAGAGAGAAATAGAGCCTTACTTCGTTTAATTGGTTTCACTCATGGTTTTAACTTTTTCTAAAATATTCAGTTGGGATGTCAAAATGAGAGTGACGTGCCCATGCTTAATTTGGACAAGTTTCTCTTATTTTTGCATGCAAAAAGTGCACGAACTTTCTTCCAGTGGCGTTCATTGGAAGAATGAAAGCGCATGACGTTAATTACTCCCTTTGGGACGCATCATGCACTTCAATTTAACTCGTAATCATGTAGTCAACGGTTGAGTGACTTCCTCTGTTTTTTTTCTTCTGCAAACTCCACTTCAGTTACGCATGCATTCTCGATTCTCATGTGCATATGTAAGGAGCGAGACTATTTTGGCTTTCTCCAAAATCCGCGTGGGTTTGAATTGCCCGTAATTGCTCGTATTTGCTGTAATAGTATTACTCTGTCCTCGTTTCTATTCGATGCACTTCTCTGACGACATTTACGGACATTCTACAGGTCTAGAAAGCACCTAATTTTGAGGCTCTGAGAAACTTCTAAAGCACGATTTTTCATTGTGGGTGGTACATCTCTATCAAATTGTAGAGTAAATTTTGTAGCATTCGAGTGATTTGGGATGATTTGTATGCAGTGATGTTGAACAATTTGCATTGCAATTAAGCCTGCCTCATTTAACGGAAAGCAAACAAAATTGAGTTGCAGTCCTAGTTCAGAGGACCTATGTACCACCTACCAACCTTGCCACGAATATCATCGAGAGCGTGCTGCTTCTTGATTTTAGGTCACTCAATTTCGGAGAACGGGGTTATAAAGTTTGGAAATTAAAGAGGGAGTGGTTTCCACCAATCAAGTCTCAACAATTCAGTAGCACGTAGAATAATCTTGAAACTAAAGCTTTAAGGCAAGCATTGATTTGCCCTTCGTCGAATACGCCATGCACTGTACTTGTATTGTGGAGACAATCTGAATACGTCTTTCATCCATAGATTGAATTCCGATTACCAATCGATTGAGTGTCCAGTGGTTTATCCTTGCTAGACGCTCTGACACCAATTCATCTACCCTGGACGGATAGAAAGCTTAGCCTGAGCGGTACTCGAACTTTTAAAGCTATGTACGTACGCGACAACCAGCGCCTCCTCACTAAGCACCCACTGGCCTTCCAGTTGATTTCGACAAAGTAGAATGCACGGCATATCCATGTCTAGCGGTGGTAGCGCAGTCGGAGGAGGCAGCGGCTGCCACGCACCTCCGACTCCAGGTCCGTGGCTCGGATTTTCCACCCGGGTCAACCAAGCCTTTCATCCCATAGGGGTCGGTGAATTGGTACCAGACTTGTCTGGAAATGAGAGTGCTTTGACTTGTTCACCGAGTGGCCACCACAAGTCATTGTTCGGCCAAATACGCATTCAAATCGCCTCCGCGACATCCCCGTTGACAAACAGCAACCACAACCACAACAACTAGGTACTTTTACCTAAAAATGCAGGGTAATTCTCGACAAAGTCATGGAGGCATTTGCACTAGATATAAGGACTGCACGAAGGTAACAACTGTTCCGCCGGCAAGGCATCTCCTCTAGTCATTACTTTACCGCATTCCATAAATCCTCCAAGGCAAAAAGAGCCCAGCTGAGACATTCGTTCACTTCTTGTGGCACTACTTGCACTGCTTTACTGCTGGTGTTGTGCTGGTTTGCTGAGCCGCCTAATCTCTAGGCAAAAGATTTGCACAGCGTTATGAGGTTCCCTGAGGAAGATTGAAGATGATGGTTAAGGGTCCGAGGGACGAACGCAGGAGAATTCTTCAGCTTTTCGCCTCACTACCAGAGACTGTGCACTTTTGAGGCGTTCGAGAAACTGTGTCTTCCTTATCACTGTAACTCAAGCATTACGTAAACATGATCTAGTGGACCCTGTTTTTCTATGGAATTTCTGAGGTAACTTAATCAGAAGGCTTACCTCCATCTTAATTCATGCGTATATACCGGTTCCTTCGTAGAGCATAGAAGGCAGGAGGGAGGCCAGTTATACGCATGTCCTTTAGTGCACCGTCGAACACCGATTAGATTTCATGCGTGGTAACGAGATACTACCAGTCCTCTAAAAACCCTAACCTACTTTCCGTGGACCGAACGGATACGTACGAAAAAATTGGCTGCAAATTACTCAGTTATATCCGACCTAGTATGCGACGTACCAGTCATCAGCAAACAGCACCTCCGCATGAACTCATAAGGGAGTGTTGTCTGTGGAAAGTCTGCCGAAACAGTGTTTCTTGTGCTTCTTCGCCCGCAAAGTCGCATACCGTGTCCTCTATTCTGTAAGCCGCTGAGCTCTGGATTATGCGTTCGTCGACGAGCAGCGAAGAACTTCGTTGCAATTTAGACGGGTTTTTGTCTTTCCGCACCTCATTTCGTATGCGATGACCTTCCACTACTCCGAGGCTATCGACGTCTTTCCATCTCATGGGTTTGTCGCGCTAGAGTAGAGCTTTTTTCAGAAACGATAAAAACTGAGTAGGTTGCCTTTTACGAAGTAGGCTGCCACGTAAACAAATTTGACTGCCATTTTTAGGTCCACTGTGACATCCATGGTATGTGTGCACAACTATTTGCGCCGATATTCTGAAGCAAAGAATTGCATCAACTGAAACTTAGCAATATCTTCATTCTGTCCTCCATAACATAAAAGGACAAAGTCGAAGGAAAAGTTCGACGTTAGTGGTTTATAAAGACCATGTGATGAATCGGTGGTCACTTGTCAAGTTCAAATTGGGACGGACCTCAACTACACATTGAGAAATTCACAGTCAGAATTCATCAAAAAAGCTAGAATTGTGCCTCTCAAAAGGACTCAATGCATAGGTGAGCATGTCGGCGAAGGCATCCTGGTACACGTCGCGAAGATGGGCAGCACTGGTGGGTGGGTAGTCCCCTGCCAATCACAATCAGTCTCGACCTAGCACATGCCACCATGCCATCTACTCAGGGTACTGACCATGCACGTTCTTCCTCAACGGCAGGACCATTCGACGCAGCCTGAGTGACCGATGCCTCCTTCCATTTCTGCCGAATTTTGTGACATGGGCCGGCGCCTTCCATCGCGTGCAGACGAATCGATGATTCGAATTCCTTCCTGACCATCCGAGTCTTCCATTTAATCTTTAACCATTGCAGAATAGAAATCAATAGCGTTATTCCACAAAATTAGAGAACTAGAGTTTATACCTTAATTGCTGGCTACCGGGAACTTAGTGGGGGTGGGGGAAGGTGGGACCAGCGTGTGTGGAATATCGCGTAACTCGATATCACTCCCCCCCCCCCTTGCTCTGAACCCTAAGGGTGAAAGGCTTGGTTCGTCTGGGCGATAAATCCGAACCAAGAACCTTGAATTTGTGGGCACGCCACAACCAGTGCCTCCGCCGACTGCGCTACCACGCATCTGGGGCTTAAGGATAGCGGCGTGAAACAAGCTTTGACCTTTGCGAGACCATGTAACATCACGATTTTATAGCGTTGGTTCAATCATTCTCTCTGATCATACCTAGGGATGTGCTAGTACTGCGACCGACTCTATGTTGTTACCTGACTTTCTGGCACACAGTACCTTAAGGTCCACCTTGATGCCTTCTTTAGCACTATTGTGGGATAGGTCATCCGTTATCAAACCAACTGCCAACAAGCTTTTTCTTAACATTTAAGTTCCTGAAGTGATGCACTACTGGAATCTGGGCCTGCTTCTTTGCCCTCCTAACGATAATATTGGACGATGGACTGCGGAAATCAAAGGGATTTTAGGAATATTATGGTCCCCAGGTGGTACGTAGCGCAGTCGGAGGAGACGCCGAGTGTCGCGTGCACCCCGAGCCGAGGTTCTAGGTTCGAGCCCACCCAGGTTAATAAGGCCATCTATCCCTCCAGGATCTACTAGGATCCAGTGATCTGATGTTAAACTGGTCTGATTTTGAGAAAGATAAAGCTCTGAATTGCCCATTGGTTGCCCACTGCAACTAATCGTCTGGGCCAAATACGCACTCAAATTGGCACCACGTAGAAGCAGAATGCGTGGAGCTTCCCGAATAGGTGATGATTGACGCCATCCTTTGCCCATGGTACCGAAGGCCTTCTGAACTTCTAGCTTAAGCTCATAACTCTTCGTTATCTTCAGTTCTCGCTTTTCTCACCCTCTCACACTTCTTCCCGGATCCCCTCATTTCATCTCCGCAGTCGCCGCGCAGATGTGCAGTTGACACTGAGATTCGTCGGCGAATTCGGCTTTTTAATAGGCACCGCGCTTCCAGCAGACCACAGCCATGGCACTCGTGGACATCTCGCGCATTGAGAGGCGTCGAGTGGGAGTTCTCGTCGCCCATTCATCGGCGGCAATGATTATTGCTGCTCCTCCAGAATCCTCACATGTCGAAGAGCCACTCTTGGGGCTGTTTCAATGTTCGCCTCGACTTCTTCAATCTCACGCTACTGTTTTTGTGCTGATCCAGGCTCAATGAGTCGCTCTGAACATGACCGCCTTGTCCTGTGGAACTTGCTCCGAAGTTGCCTATTCTTCTCCAAGCCGTCTACATATAGTGTGATCATTTCGAGCCATGCTTCACTCGGAGAACGTTGCTGATTTTTCTGCATTCAACCAAACTTAGCCATTTATCGTGTTCTTTCTCGGGCAGCACTCGTCGGTTCCTATCGAGAAACCGCTCTCTGCATTTTATCCATTTTCAGAACTCCAATGCGTCAGCTCTATCCGCTCGCGCTGTTACTCCAGACGGCGACTGCCTTCACAGTACTACCCTACATCCAGATCGACTACGCACACTACTTTCACTTAGCTCAATGCCAAGCTATGTGTGCCGAGAAGGTAATTCATACGCCCATGCATTCGGCGTACATGCTGTAGGCTCCATCATGCACACGACTCGATTCAAGGTTCGGGTCTCGCCCTGACCGCAAAGTCTTCTGTCACTCCGAAATCGAAAAATGAGTAGCAAAAGTCTTTGGGGAGGATACAACACGAACTTCCCGTGGTATAGGCTCCTTTGCCCGAACGAAACCCAACCAGAACTTTGGTCAGAGGTGAACACTATGGCCGGTGCCTATTCCGATTACGCTACAACGTGCCCCACATGATATTCCATGGAAATAGAATGAGGGAACATTTCACAGGAAGGTCGATAACCGCCGACATCCATTTTTATGTTTTTATGATGTTCTAAGGAATTTTAGTAGCCTATCAGTTAAAACTTTGGCGTAGAAGAGGATGCACACGAATGTGTCGGACCCACTCGATCTTATTTCTAGACGCACCACTGTTTTGTGCTGAGGTATGAAAATACCGTTCCATACAGCCTTCATCACGTACATGTTTTGAACTGTACGAGACTTTTCGCGTATCCTATGAGCTTCAGAATTTGTTTCGAATTTCTAGGCATGCTGAGAAATTCGAGAAGAGCATGTGCACCGCCATATGGCGTCGTCGTAGTTCAGAACATGGTAAAACAGCAAAGGAAAACATTACGTTTTCTTCTCTCTCTCTTGGTTTTGCCGGTTAGGAGGTCATATTTCAGTGGCTAAGTACAATTCCTTACTCATTCCGCTATCCATCACATAGACATATCTCGATCGATATCAATATCGATCGATATTATCGATTTCTTAGCAGAGTTTTAATAAATCTAGCTAGAAATCGATTTTTGGTTAAGCACAACACTCTCGCCTCTTATCCACTGCAGCCACATGTGTATCGGCCCGACCTCAACACCAGGCGCTCCCTCCTGTACACCCTTTCGAGCCAGAATAAGCTCCAAACCTCCCAGCCGGCTGCTGCTTGTTACAGTTGTACCAATTTGCCTTCCAACAAGCTCAAAAGCTTCAAAGGAGTGGCGAAAATCCGACATATATAGGAGAGGGAAGACGAAGATCATAAGGAAGCCGCTAAACTGGTGTTTTTGAATGGCACTTGAGATCTTGAAACTTACCTCCAGCAGCTGGAAATCGTCTCACCGGGTCACCAGCACAAAAAAAGAAAGAAGTGCATAGTCCGCATGTATGGAAGCTGTTAAATGAATATTTTGTTGAGATCAAAACCTTGCCCCAGGTGGGAGTCGAGCCATTACCCTATGCTTTTCGGTCAGATTGCAGGCAATATCCACGACATCCACGTGAGATCAAAGAGCACTGGTGGTGTAGGGCGCCCATATTCGTAACCCATATCTTCTGCTTTCCACTACTGCCCGGAAAGCAGAGAATGTGGGTTCGAGTCCCGCCTAGAGCAAGAGTTTTGTTCGCAACCAAACACCCATCTAACAGCTAATAATCACTACAACATCCGCATGGGCTTCAGCGAACATATACTGTATTGAAGCAATCCTTCTATTTGCGACCAACAAGCATTGTTACAGTATGGTTCTCCCTCATCTCGCGTGCTGCTCGATGGCTCCGTCGAAGAGTTCCTCGACGGCCACAACGCCAACTGCGAAGCGGTGAGTGACCCCTTCGCCTTCTATTCTGTATACGGTAACTCAAAAGAGTGATTCCAGTGCGAGTCCGGTTGCCACCAGCACCGCCGCATTCATGGAAAAGGCCCACGAGGACCGACCAAAGGAGCCGTCAACGACGGCCATCGATTCTGGGCCGAAAGCAGTGCCGAGAGCGGTTCGTTATCATTTCATCAGCTACTTGACCTCGTTTGGGGGCACGCCTCGAGGGGCTCGGTGTCACCTCCACAAGCGATTACGGTAGACTTTAGCGAAAGCCGGCACTACACTGGTTTCATCTGTGCAGCTGCTCTGTCAGAATCCGTCGCTTGATGAGGAATTTGGAGAGTCTTCCGAGGGCTTCGTCAGTATCTCTCTGTTGAGACCCAGTGGCCCTACGAGGTAGGTTGTTCAGCATTCTCTCTGTGCCTGTCATCTGGAGTTAATGCCATCCTGTTCCAGATTCGTTGTTCAGTGGAAGCAGAGAACACAAACAATGGGTTTCTACGATGAAAGCCAATGGATCACCGCTTCGGTACGACTTTTAGGCTCTCAGAAAGAGAAGTTAGTCCAGAATAGTTTTCTCAAGCCCCGCCATATTCCAGGTCGAAACCGGTACCTTCTTCAAGGTGAAGGGGCTGATTCCCGGCGTTCAGTACCGTTTCATGGTGACAGCGGTAGGGCCAGCTGGGCGGCTCGGTGAGACGGTTTCCAGTGCCTGGACGGAGATCTCCAGCAGCCCTCTACCAAAGACACCAGGTGAGTTCTCCCGCCTCATCGTCTTCGCCATCCGCTTTAGTTTCTGCTTTAGCCACTCCGCTGACCCTTAGAAACGGGTACAACTCGGATCGAGGTGTGACAGCTCATCTGGAATGGCCACGAACGGCGCAGGATTCGTGCTACTACAAACTTCAGCTAATCAACAATTCCATGCAACTCACCCATGACGTAATACTGGTAGGTTGAAGATCTGGGATACCATAATGCTATGGCTAACCGAATATAATGGTGTTCTAGGATGCGTCAACGTCAATTCTTCTCTCCCATCTGGAGTTCGACACCGATTACTCCGTCACAATCGCAGCAGTTTCCGCCGATAAACTCCAGACGAGTCGGCCAGTAACAACCAACTTCAAATCGCTTCCTTGTAAGGACGTCCACGGTCGCGGCAGCCTTCAATGTCGTGAGTTGACTTCAAAATCCTTTTTGAAATTGGCTTCAGAGACAATTTTAAGAAGGCATCGGAAAAGTCCATCCTTTCAGCTCCTGAGTCGGTCTCGGACCTCTCGATCACAGTTCGACCCAATGGCACGGGTCTGATCTCGTGGAAGCCATCTGCTGACGCGCAGAACATCCTCTTCTACCAGGTCGTCTACTACGCGCTCTCAAATGAGTACGACTGCCAAACGCTGCAGGAGACAGTCAATGTCCAAGCGGTAGGTATTGCTTTAATATTCGGCCGAAGGCTTCCGCTGTTTTAGTCCTTTCCTTGTTTCTGCATTTGATTCAGCCTTAACCTCAGGGAAAATAGGGAAAATATTTAGTTCTCCAGGCATGAGAAACATTCAAATCACCTTCCAAAAATTAAGAATTTAATCCACTTTTTGTGAGAGCCGGATAGTAGGACCGTTAGGTCGTGGAGATTTATCGCGTGGATGTCGAAAACACCAGGGCAGATATAAATCAAAATCGAGGAGCTATGATGGGAGGGATTCGTTTAAAAAGTCAGCGTTGATAGGAACCACTTTGAACTATGAACGACGAACCTTTCAATAACGAAAATCCTTAAAATAGATGATTAACCAATGAAGAAGGTAAAGACAAAAGACCAGAAGATACTTTAATGATTTTTCCCAGGGTTTACGGTATCAAAAAGTATCCTGTTGTGAGGTTCCTTGGAAGAGGAAACGAAAGATGTTCATTTAACTCTGTACTTGACGTATCGAGAAACGGGAAATGTCCATGGCAACCGATGGTTTTTTCTTTTGTAAAAAAGATTTTTTTACAAGAGCAGTTGTGTACATGCCATAAAGTGCGAACAATGGCCAAATGATTTGTCAAACATTTGCCGCAGCGCAAAGCGCAAAACTTCTATAGCCATCGTAAAGCCACTCGGTCACTCTCAAAGTATCACTTTTAGCGTTTGATGACGAACCTTTAGTGCTGCAGTAAAAAAGGATCCAGTAGACAACCTGGAAGAATTGCACCAGATCGAATGGATAACGATCGAAAGAAACAAAGTTAAAATCATCTGAAAATCTTTGCTGCCAGTTCAACAAAGAGCTCATACTTCGAGCGAGCGCGTCCATGTTCAGATGACATGTCACCAATGTCGCGCGAATGACGTTCAGGTTGAGAAGAGGTGTCACCGATGTCGCGCTAAGGGTTCCGAATTCACACGACATGTCAACGATGTCGCGCAAAGCACGCCCGACTTGAGAAAACGTGTCACCGACGTCGTTCATCAGGTGCCTGGATTCAGAAGAGGTGTCACCTATGTCGCGAAAGGCCTTCCAGATTCAGACGACGTGTCACCGATGTCGCGCAAAGCATGTTCGTATTGAGAACACATGTCACCGACGTTGTTCAACATGCGTCCGGGTTCGGAAGAGGTGTCACCGATGTCGCGCTAGGGTTCCGGATTCAGACCACGTGTTACCAGTGAAGGTGGGACCAGTAATGGGGGACCGGTGAAGGATGGGGTTCCAGTAAGGGGGACCGCTAAAGGGTTGACCAATAAAGGAGGGACCAGTGAAGGTGGGACCAGCAATGGGGACCGGTGAGGGGGGATCCAGTGAAGGGGCACCGGTGAAGGAGGGGAGAGGGGTCCAGTGAAGGGGGACCGGTAGAATGTTGACCAGTGAAGAGGGGAATAGGTGAAGGGGAACCGGTGAGGAAGGTACCAGTAATGGGGACAGGTGAATGGGGGGGGGGGGGGGCGGAAGGGGTCCAGTGAAGGGGGACCGGAAAAGGGTTGATGAATAAAAGGGAGACCAGTGAGGGTGGGACCAGTAATGGGGATCGGTGAAGGATAGGATGACCAGCAAAGAGGGGACCAGTAAAGGGAGGTCCAGTGAAGGTGGGAGCAGTAGTAGGGAACGACGAAGGGGGAAGGGGACCAGTGAAGGGTGAACTGGAAAAAGGGCTGACAATAAAGGGGAACCAGTGATAAGGGACCAGTTGAGGGTGGTCCAGTGAAGGTGGTGGACCTGTTTTGCACTATTCCGCTACACCATTCTATATAGCAAAACCAGTTTTTTAATGAACGAGAGAAGGGCTAAAGAGGAGGAGAAGACGTTCGGGGTGTTCTATTCTCCGGGTTTGGGGCGAAGCCCCAACCAGACGTTTGGCGGCCGGCAGGCCGTTGAACGTCTGGTATCATATACAACAAGACGTAAAAGGTGCACTTCGACATGTCATGCGCCCGAACTATCCAAACAATTATAATTAGAAAATTCATGCCAGAGAACATGAGCAGAGATATGGCAAGTGCAGTTGTTTTTTGCTCAATTAAGACGGTTAATTCTGATCGAAGCTATGATCATTTGAAGTAAGAAATATAAAAAATTAAAGAAAATCGTAAATCTAATACTAGCTTTGATTGTAAAAGTATGAAAAACAAAGAGTTGGATTAGTTCTCGCTACGCACGGGTTCCTATACGACAAACAATCGACAAAGTGTCCTTCTTCCTGTGCTCATCAATAAAGGTGGAGGGAAAGTCGAGTTACTGCAAACTAACCGAACTCCTCTTGCTGGTCTTGGACGTGGCAAATAGCATGCAAGCATAAAGATGTATCTATTAGATGTATTATAGTATTAGTGCTATGTACATAGATAGCACCAGAAATAAATAAAACTTGAATGAAATGGAGAAAAGAGAGATGTTGGAATGGAATGAAAAGTAGAATAGGTACAGCTAGAAGTCGAAAGCGACTGAAACGCTCAGTCCGACAGAACGCTACTTTTCATCGTTCAAAATGTCTTCTGACTCCTGTAATTTCAGTCGTCGACGTCCGCTGAAGTGAACTTCCCGGGTCAGCAGTGCGAGTACGTGGTGCGCCTGATCAACTACGACCTGATCGGTCGAGAAGCCTCAGCCGAGGTACGAGTCCTCATCGGCCCAGCACTCCCGATCCGCTTCGACGTCGTGCTTCGTCCCGAGTTCCTGATCCTCGCCGCCTGCGTCGTGCTTCTGCCGTTCGTCTGCCTCCTCATTCGGTGTAGATGTCGACGCAAGTGTCCGAACCGAGTCTCGGAGAAGGCGCAGAAACTCGGCGAATACGCCTAGGTGTGGACTAGAGCACACAGCGATAAGCGTAGATTATAGTGCGACGGGTGTGCGTCTCTGTCAAAGTGCCTGAGGATGCCTTGTTTCCGGTGTATGATCTCTATTTATACTGTATATATAGTTGTGGATGTGTAGGTGCTTATGCTCTAGCCTTTCGTCTGAGACACTGGATAGTTTCGAGTTACTATCTTAATTTATTTATGAACACCGAGTCATGGATTAGCTCAGAGAATCTCGATCCGCACATTGCATGTGCCTTAGAATCATTCCTACTGCTACAAGGACTGACTCTTTGTTAATTACTAAAAACACACATGAACCTATCCAGTTGTTTCAGTAACAGCAGGAGCATAAGTGTAGTATTTGTACATATTGTTAGGTATGCAAATAAATATTATTGATCCGTTTTTAGAGTTCAAATACGTGCAGTAAGAACAAAAGGAACGACATAACGAACAGTCCGAATGCTAGACACAACGATGAAGTGGAGGTCGCTGAGAAAGCTGATGAGCAAGTCAGCGCTTTATCCTTCCCAGACAAGCGTGGTACCAATTCACCGAGCCCAGATGGATTGAAGGCTTGGTTGGCCTGGGCGGGAAATCCGAACGACGAACCCGGTATCGGGTGGTACTCGCATGAATTTCACATTTACAAAAGATTTCGGCACTTCATCGCGTTGGCACCACGCACGTTGACGAGCGTGGTTGACGGAGAGGAGCCATTTTTCATCTCCTGTGGCAATGGTGCCCAGCTAGTTGAAGGTGCGACTTCGGGAGAGCAGCTGAGTGCATGTGTCCAGACGTCTTCGCCGGTTGTCGTCGGCCAGTTCATATGGGAGCCACTGACCGAGCTTTTTAACCATTCCAAGAGATAGCAGTCCATTGCCCACGGTCAACGCACACCTTCATATGGATGCTGCTCCGCCAGTTTCCTCAGTTCATCGAAAGATATCGTTGTCGGTCGACCAGAGCGAGGCTCATCTTCGAAACTCCTGTTCTCGCATCTGAAGCGTTCGAACCAGCCAACACAGACCGTACAGAAGGAGCTTCAGAGCCGAATACACGACACAAGTTTCGATGGGATTCTGCAGCGGAGTGCCCAGATTCAAACTCGTAAAGGAGTACGTGCCTAATATGGTTAGACAGTTCGGCCATCGTACAGTGAAATAGGCAAGGAAGACGGAGCTGGATATGCTATGCAGATACATCAGGATAATGTCTTTATATAGATAGCACTTATGTTGAAATCTTCAGAAAATTCTAGAAAAAATCTGGAACATTGCAAAGTTTTCTGCAGATATTTTCTGGAACCCTAATAGTTGTGCAAAAATGAATAAGCATCCGAAAAAAGATTGTATGGCTATAAATGAAGCGCCCCAATTTGGGATGGGAGGTGCCGGCGCCACGCGCATCCTAAATATTACTTCCGAATTTCTGCCTCCATAAGCTGCTTTCGACCACGTCAAGCATTAGCGCCGATCACTATCCTTGTGACTGATAGAACCTGACACGAATGTAGAAAAGATTCGAAACGCATGAGAAGTAAACCGGAAGGAAGAATGCCTCTATATAACGCGGGAGCTCAGACCCTACATACATCAGGTTGGCATTCTGATTGGGGCGCCTGTGTCTCGAAAACGGCCCTGCTACCGACCGATTGGCCCGTCTGGCTTCCTGTAGGGTAAGGGTCTCGATCTCTCTATTGACTACGTGATCAAAAGATGGTCTTGAATTTCTAAGGTTGAGGCAACGTCTGACGCGGTAGCCACATCTTGACTTGATCCTTCCTTTCAGGCTCTGAAGAAGGCGATACCGCCGAAACGTTAGCCAATAAAGATCTGTAAAACCTCGTGTGGAGCTCAGTCAAACAACGCAGCATGAAAAGTATATTATATGTGGAGCTGTGCTGAATCTCTCGTTGGAACTCAAGAACTGATTTCCGTACTTGAGAGTTTTACTAGAAATCTCTGAGTTCGCTTATATGGTTATTTAATAGTTTATTCCTGGACCAGGAACGCGTCCAAAAAACTAAGAATTTGGCACTAGGTAAGGATTTGATGGACGAATACTAATAGTACGTTAAAAACGTATTCAGAGCTGATTCCACAGTCAGAAGAAGCAGCAAGCAAAGTTGAGTATGCGACAGTTCCCCCCACTGATCTGCCACAGCAGCGGCTCGAGCTTGGACTACCGTTCACCGATGCCGGTGAGTCCGAGCCGGGAGCACGTCAAGCGCTGTGAGCCATACATGAGCCAGTCATGATGGTGATGTTCTATCCGGTTCAGATGCTAATTCAGCTGGACAAGATTTTCACAAGCCTTATTACCGCTGCTCTAAGCCTGGAAAAAGCGAAGCCATTTGTGCACTACCGCACATTCACAACGCGAGAGGAGACTTCCAAGAAATTTTCTCGCTCAAACTTCGCCCAGGGGGTTATTTGTGGTGTTGATCATGAAGCTGATATCTGTATCTGACAATGCAGTGCAGTACGGTAGGATACGGTAGGTGAGGATGATGATCACCGATTTCGCCCAAACTTAGTCATCGGGATAGCTGAGATATCTGAGATGCTGATCACGAATCTAACATCCGTTTTTAGTACATATTACAGTGGAGTACGATAGGATTCGTGATCAGCTTCCCAAATAAACCCCCCATACATGAACTGTCGGCGAAATCGATTATCATGACCGCGACAGCCTTAGTCACCCGCACCTACCGTAGTCAGCATAAATTTCAAAAACGGATGTTATACTCGTGATCAGCACAGCAGGCAACCCACCCCTTGGGCGAATTTTTTTCGACCTCTCCTCGACCTATGGACTCGTGGAAGTATTTTAGGTTGTCGCAAAATTAATCTCCGCTTCGATGTATGTATAAATAAATAAGTTCCTACCCTAAATCATTCCATCTCAGGGTAAGCCACAGGTACCGTTCGGTAGATTTTTTCCTGCTCTCTCAAAAAACAGGGAGCGAATGTCGCTCTAAATTTTCTAACAGATCTTTTCCAGGGCTCCGTGAAATCATGAACCGACACGACCACACACATCGAATCATCACGCTGTACGAATTTAAATTGGGACATTCTGCGAGAGAGGCACCCTTCAACCTTAGCAGCGCTTTTAGAACGGAATGTTCTTGCGAACGAACGGTGAGGCTCTGTTTCGAAAAATTCGTTTCTGACGATTTTGATCTCGAAGAAAAACCGAGTCGAGGGCGCACGCAGGTCGGTGTTTGACGATGAAGTTCTGAGTAGAGCCGTCGAAGCAAGTCCGGAGAAGACAAATAGACGTACGTTAGCAGACTACCTTGCAGCACATCAAAGTACGGTAGCAAGACGTTTGTCAGGAATCGGCAGGGTGGAGAAGATGTCGAAGTGAGTGCCTTATGAGCTGACCGATGAGCAGCGTCTGGCACGTTTCGACACTGGCTCGAACTTCCTGGTTCGCTTTAAAAATGAGCCTTTTGTAAGCGGTGTCAAACTGCAGATCAAAAGCGGGTTCTTCACAATGACAGGAAACGGGGATTTGTCTGGGTAAATAAGCATGCTCCTCCAACATCCTTTCCTAAACCCGACCTTCCCCCTAAAAAGTTATGCCTACTTTGTGGTTGTGTTGTAAAGACGTGATCCATTACAACTTCTTGCAACCTGGTCACACGGTCACAGCAGAGTCTTACTTACTGCTGCGACTTAGACCAAATGTATGAGAAGTTGCAAAAATTGTGGCCGGAAGTGATAGAGGAGGGCCGCTCCTGTTGCAAGACAACGCAAGGCCACACATTGTGAAGTAGCTGCCAGGTTCGACCCTCGATGAATCTCGGCACTGATCGTTGTCCAATTGTTTATCGTGATCTCGGAGGAACATCGTGCAGACCAAGCCGATCTCGAGACCGAGATAGTACACGCTTTATTGACGACTAACGTTTCGGCGATTTCGCCTTCTTCAGAGTCTGAAAAAGTCACCAGACATATGTTGAAGCTACTAGGTAAACATCGCCACAGACCTTGCGAAAATTCAAAGACCCGCCGAACAGCAACCCTACCAGCAGAGAGAGGCAACAACAGCCCAACATTTAGGATACCAGAGGAGACCCCACGAGGGGAAACTATCTAAAAGGCGGACTGATGTAAGGGGTGAGCTCGCGGGTTATATAGACGCAAAACCCTGGAGGGGTTTTGGATACAGGCCAAGAGCCCGATGTTGAATCGGCGGGGGGAATGCGTCTATATAACCCGCGAGCTCAGTTCCCTTACATCAGTTTCGCTTTTAGATAGTTCTCTCGTGGGGTCTCCTCGGTGCCCTAAATGTTGGGCTGCTATCTTCTCTCTCTGCTGGAAGGGTTGCTATTCGGAGGCCTATGAATTTTCGCAAGGTCTGTGGCGATGTTTGACCTAGTAGCTTCAACATATGTCTGGACTTTCTCAGGCTCTGAAGAAGGCGAAATCGCCGAAACGTTAGTCGTCAATAAAGCGTGTACTATCTCGGTCTCGAGTTCAAGACCACGATAAGCAAGGCCACACACCTCATTTTCCGAGCTCTTGATCCTCATCTACGTCAGAAACAATTCACTAATTGGCGGATGTTGAATGTGCTCTCCTTGATTTCGTTAATTCCTGTGATCTCAGTTTTCATCGCAAAGGATTACATTCACTACTTGTTCGCTGGCGAAAATGTATAAATCCTTGTGGTCCTCACGTCGATTGATAACGTTGTGTTTAGGATGAATTACAGCAGTTTGAAGTAGGCGGTCCGTCTCGGCAATTAATTTTGCGACAGCCCAGTACAATAGTGGTACAACAGTGCCGAACTACCTTCCTCCTTCCTAACAGTCGAACATTGGCAGCAATGCAGCCATGTAGGGCAGTTGAATAGCCATTTGAACCGGATACAACTCCTAGTTGCCAATACTCGTAGCGAAGCACAGTGTGGATCACGGCAGTGATGATTTACAAGTTGCCATCGCCAGTAGGAATTAATTCCAAACAAGAAAAGCATGGACTCCGCCACGGCGCGGCTCAAATGATGCGCTAACGGTCTGTTAAATGATTCCTTGATGTAAGGCAAAAACCAACGCTCAGTAGATTCTGACGAAGATCAAGCACCAACAGTTCGTTCAGCATACAGTGGCTAGCATAAGGTTTCATTATGAATTAGGGAACGAACAAGAATTCATTCACAGTGAGGCAACAAAGTCATCAACAATGAATACAGCACTAAAATCCTCTATGTAACTATGTATTAGGAATGTGACTGCACTATACAACGGAACATCAAGAAGGCTACTTCGTTCACTGAAAGCGAATGCTAAGGCGAAGAACCATGCACAATCTGAGAAGCAACTTGGCAAATTAGCAATGACAGCAGGAAATGTCAGTACAGCTCCTGCACGATAAAACTATTGGCTAGCTGAAGCTACGAGTGAGCAAAGCAAAATTCTGGCTTCGTTAGTATCACTACATAAGTCGGTAGAAGTTAGTTGAATCCACGAACTCGGTCAGCTCTTGCCTTACACGGTGTCTTAACCTTTTGCATGTGAGTTATGTATGCTTGGCCTCCAGATAGTGCATACGCAAATTGATCTATTCATCATCCAGTTTTAAACAAAGGTAACAGCCTAAGCTCGTTAATGTGTCGACACCATTAGTTCGCTACAACTGATTGTCGATCAATACACAGTGGAATGAGTCCCTCCGTACGTGTAGTTGTGCGTCCACGCAAAAATTAAGGTGGGAGGGGGGGGGGTGAGCACAACCTTATGCACATGTGGGAAGAATCGATCGCGGATAACATGGCCTGTAAATACGCTGCAGGTGGTAGTAACCAGGGACGATTAATTTCTCCTCATAGCGGACCAGTTATTGCGAAGACTCGCGCTGGATGGACTTCGCATAAAGTCGCCAACATCATTCAGCAGATCAATATCGATCGATAATTTGTGACGGGATGACAACCAACATCCGACTGACTGTCCACACCAACGGTAATTGAAACTTACAGAAGTCGACCGCATGATTTCGGGTCAGGCATATACGATAGCCACTTCAGTAACTTGGACAACGGCTTCGTGACACTACTGGGCAATCGATCAGCATCGGTAGCTACCAATCCATGTGGTTAATCCCGATCCTAGAGATGGAGACTAAGCATGTAAGGCAACAGCTGACAAGGCACTTCATATCCCAGAACACCTAAGCGAAATCTATAATGAACCAACGAGAAAGACAACGACAAGTTTTGGCGAATTTTTGCAACCATTTTCAATGTGAATGTTCATAGCTACTGCCAGCATCTACAGTTCAAGTGATCTAAGTCTTCTAGCGAGTAACGGCTTCTCTAATGAAAAATTATGAGCATTCTCGAGCTATAAGAACCTGACAACCCTCTTTTCCATTCCTGCGATTGGTTTCAACTGCTCCACTTGAGAAACATACAGTGAAGATTTCAAGGCGGAAACACACATTTTCTGGACGCCTTGGGCGCGATGCGCCCTTGCAACGAGAGCAGTGCACCACAACAGGATATTTACGAAGTGAGTGACCTCCAGAATGTTCCGTTGTAAGCGTCCTGTGTAGCAATCCCACCGAGATCTGAAATAAGAGCTTTTAAGAATTAAAAATTGCGTGATTCTTTTCAAAAACCTATCATTTCCTATTGGAAAAGAGCATGTGTTTAAGAAGTTGATACGATGCTACCTATTCCCATCAATGATAGAATAACATTAAATCCAGTCCAAGAAAAGCTATAGATATACGCTTTTTAGCCATTTGCGACCTCAGAGCGGACCATGGTTTCCAGCGGGCCCCCATTTATTGAATCCGAATGTGAAAAATTCACATAAGGTTTATGGCAGCTTTTACACTAGTTTCATTTGCAGGTACAGCATAGTGCTTTCGGAAACAATACAACGAATTTCCCATAGGCTTCGCAACAGAACAGACCATCAAAGAAATGCAACGGACCGAAAATTTACCGTCGTCGCTGCCTTCAAGATACAGCGGCACAAAAATCATACTAGTTTCTTGCAAAATGTACGTGGACGATACAAATGTCTACAAGAAGTCATGGACCAAGAAGCCTCTTGTGATGTCCAAGCAGCAATACATTTTGTAGAGAAATAGGGAAACCTTGGAACTACCCTTTCGGTTGAAAAATCGCATGGTCATGTGGCACAGTCAAAATATCGAAGTCACCGTCCAAAACACACACCTTATGGATCAGTTTGAGAACAACCTGCTAGCGCTCTAGATTGAGGTTTCCATTTTCTCGTGAACTAAACATTGAACATCATCACAAAGCATATGTTAAGAAAGCTAACTACCGAGTTTATAATTTCTTTAAGCTACTGAAAACCAAAGACCGACTTTCTCTTGTGAGAGCATACAAATCTTACGTAAGGCGCACTGTAGAATGTGGTGCTTCAGTTTCCATCTTTGTCAAATAAAAGACATAAAATTCTTTGAAAGTGTTCAAAATAACTTCATCAGTAAGTTTTTCTTAGATGTCGTGGTCTCAGTTATGACAATATACGGTGGGATCCCGAATGGGTTCGGCAGGGCTAAAATACTTACAAGGGAACTGCCTGAACGGTAGCCGGAACGGCAAGAACGAGCGCTATAGGAAGAATCCCCGTCCTTAAAATAGTAACAGAACATGTTTTGTTTTTGCCGAGTCCTTGAGGCAACCGAGTAAAAGGATGTAATGGTTAAGGGTACGAAAAGCGGGTTTACCACGGCAACGCAAGATGCTGGTGTCGTGGAGTGGGTGGCGCAGGGGTAGAGGGGCTGCCTCATGTTCGTGAGGTCGAGGATTCTGTTCAAATCCTACGTTACATTTTTGCGCTTTTACCATAGTACCGGATTTCCATAGAGATTTCCGTATCTGAACTTGTGTTTGGAGTTTGCTACGGTAAGATGGTTTCATTACTTATTATTTGTCGACATCTCGTAATTCACCAACAATTTCCGAAATATGCCAAATGCGATTTTGTATGAAACTTTTACTCTAATAAAATGTTCTCATTGCCAATGTAAGAAATTTTGACGCAGGACCAACATGAAACAGCGACAGAAAGCTAGAAAAATGCTTCAAATGCAATTTTTTAGTGTTGGTGAGGTGAGTGCCACCAGTGTACTCACAGTATAGGAGGGGACCACACGATCTTCAACTTGACCTACCACCTCGATCAATATTCTCGCCTCTGTTATGCTTACAAAGTCGCACGAACAAGCTGCTGCCGCCAACACTGACTCTACAATGTCTGCTAACCCTCGAGTGGTCATTCACCTATTGACGCTGAAATGCGGATCTCCACTGAATGCTGTCCCTTCGAGAGACGAAATGAAGCTGGCGGAAAGGATAGCAAGTATCCTACAGGATTCCGACAGCGACAGCTGGAAATCGAGAGAAGTTGGAGGTACTGGAAGGAGAGGACCAAGAGTTTCAACCTGAAGAGGATTGTGCCGGAGTCACGACAGCATTAACCAGTGAAGGCACTATCACGTTTTCGGGAGGACAGATCGTTTCGGAGGAAAAGGTTTGGCTATACTAGAATTGTTATACTATACAAGTTTGAGAATTGGGGAAAGTGGACTGTATCGCGATTCCAGGCTTGGGCTGCAGCGGAGTACCACTGGGCAGGAACTGTGAAGCCAAATACAAGTTCAGATATGGAAATCTCTATGGAAATCCGATACTATGGTAAAAAAACGTGACGCAGCATTTGAACCGAACTCTCGACCTCACGAACATGAGGAGGCCCCTCTACCCCTGCGCCACCCAGTCCACGATACCAGCATCTTGCGCTGCCATGGTAAGCTCGCTCTGCGGACCCTTAACCATTAAACCTTTTTACTCGTTTGCCTCAAGGATTCGGCAAAAACAAAACATTTGAAGGACGGAGATTCTCCCCATAGCACTTGTTCTTGCTGTTCCGGCGTACCGTTCAGACAGTTCCCTCAGTGAGTTAGTTTGTCAGGAAGGCCTTGCATTGGCCCAATTGGGTTTTTGGTGCCCCTTTGACGACTAATAGAAGACTGCATCTCAGATTCTACCTGTCATTTCCAATGTCGAAAGTGGTCAAGTTTTCTTATTTACAGGATCATCAATGAAGGAGCTCAACATCTTGCTTTCTGAGAATGAGAACATTGCCAACATGTCACTCTCTTCATTTGAGCGGCTAACTGCACAAGGCTTCGTTAGCTTATTTTGCTATGGTTGTTGTGTTGCTCCCTCGCGTAGCCCTTTACACTTACTTTAGCATGTGATTGTTGCAATCTTATTTGCAATCTTGAGGAGCAAAAACATCACTCACATGCAGTTACAGTCATATCCGCTGATCTAACCGCGGAGGCGCATCATCCAACATGACTGGCACGAGAGTTGGCGGCCCTTGATGGGAGACCATTGTCGGGCCTTGGACGTGAACGGAGTTTTGATTTTGCGGGCGTGATGTCATCCCTTGAACCGTCCGTGAAGGTCCTGCTTGGGTCATTGGCACCAGATACTGTCGTTGTCCAGTGTATGTCGACGTGGTCGCTCTGGTCATTGGATATGCTTTGGTCGTTGTCGTTGGCACTATCACCTGTGATGTCATCGTCTGTGCTGGAGCCATACGTCCTGGCATGTACTGCTGAAAACAGAAATGAATGGTAAGAAGATCGAGGATAAGCGATAAAGGTCGGCTTTAGTCAATTTCTTTGCGGCTTGGACTGCTTCAACGATGTCCTGTATGACTACAACAAAATGCCTCACGCATTCTGTTGTAGTCCTACAGGACATCGTTGAAGCAATCTGAATGCGTATTTGGTCTATACAATGGCTAGCCAATAGGCAAATCAGTGTTTTATCACTGCCAAGCAGGTGCTGGCACCGTCCCGACCCACAAAGCCTTCCATCCCTCCATGGTCGGTGAACAGGTGCCAGCACCTGTTCACCGACCATGGAGGGATGGAAGGCTTGGTTGGCCTGGGCGGAAAATCCGAACCAGAAGACTGATATCGGGTACACGCGACAGTTGACGCCTTCTCCGACAACGGCTCCGGCTACAACGCGTTTTATAGAACATATATAGGGGAACATTAAAAGTATTAAGAGAACTGGAAGACTGAAAGACAAGAGCAAAGAGCGGAAACGGTCTAATGGATTGAAATCACTATTATTTTCAAACGCAATGAATCATACACTTCATAGAACATGAACCTGCCTATCGCTACGATCCTACTCCACGGTACGACGGTAATGTTTAATCCAAGAGCCAGTGAGCTAAGAAACCAGATTTTAAACATTTGCAAATGAACGTAACAATAATCACACACAATTATTTCATCACTTGCTCCTCATCGTGCGTTTCCCCTCGTTTTAGTGATGAGTGAAGCAAAAAGCTAACACATTCTAGAGAAATGAGTAGTCCCACTACTGTGAAGTGCGCTACGATAGGGGACGCACGAGGCTTCCTGGTAGATCCGCACTTGTATTGATGGTTTCTCCAATCATAGCGCCGAATTCAGCGAATAAAGCATCTACGCTTTTCGAAACGCTGTAAGTCTCAATCGACTCACCTTTTAGCTACTTCAGGCGTTTATTTCAACTCAATAAGTACGTCCAATAGCCCCCTCTTTACCATTCAGCATAAAATAGCCTATTATGCACTCACCCTTGTATTTCTCGTGACATTCATTCGTTTCGGCACTATGACTGGACCAAGCTTGGCAGGCGGACGCTTCAACGTGGAAATTGCTGAGGCCACCGGCCGTTGAGGAGTCATATGCCTCCTTCTGATGTCGGTGCTGATCATCTTGCTAAAATAAGCCTGTCAGTTGTTGCCTTAACAACCTTAAACGGAACGAGGATTGTAAGGAAAGTACTCACGCTGTTCGCGCTTGCACGTTATTGCTGATCTGATCAAGCTCATGTGCGAAACGAGTGAGCGCTTCTCGCAGGTGGTCCACGTTGTTCTCGCTCCATCGCCTGTACGTAATATCATAACTATTTCAATTCTCCAACGAGCATAAACGGCAGAGGCATTCGGCAAAGCTCGCGCTTGCAAGGTATAGAAAGTATAAACGCAAAGTATAGGAAATGGTCGACGTAAATTAGTCCGTTTGAATGATTCGCCATGTATTCTACTCCTTCGGGTTGTAATTAACGGCAACAGTTGAACGCGTTGTTGGCCTACACAGTGGCTCTGCCGATGGGAAACGCAGGGTTTTTCGATCCAGAGAAATCTGGCACCGAATCAAATGCCTCGAGGGAACGGAAGGCTTGGTTCACCAAGGCGTGAAGCGAACACTGGATCGAAACGAGGTGCACGGAAACTCGACACCACCTCCAACCACGCCAGCACGCTATTACTTACTCGTGGTCCTTACCGAGTCAGAAACTTCATAAGCTTTGCGGTAAATCCGAATGAAATACCTTTGCTACATTGAAAACAGAACTGAGAGTCCACTCGTTCTAGATGCCGCTCAACTATTCCAAAAAGCCAGCCATAATCCTCAATTTTTAGCACGTGTCACCCAATAATAACCGTGCGATAAAATGGCTAGGGAAATTGGGCAGGCTAGAGGAGTAAATGAGTGCAAGGAGTCTATAGGCAAACAGGCACTATTGTACTTTACGGACTCCAGAGGACGAGAAGAGGTCGAAAACATTTTTCGCCCAAACTTCGCCTATGGGCGTCATTTGGGGTGCCGATCGCGAATCTGACATCCATTTTTCGTTTTACGCTGGAGTACGGTAGACTGCGGTACGTACTGGTGACCAAGATATGGCCACCGAAATCACCGGTACGTATCGTAATCCACCGTACTCCAGCGTAAAACAAAAAACGGATGTCAGATTCGTAATCAGCACGCCAAATAACCCCCTGGGCGAAGTTTGGGCGAAAAATTTTTTCGACCTCTCCTCGTCCTCTGGAGTCCGTAAAGTACAATAGTGCCGACAAACGAACACACAAGAAGTAACTGGAAAAATCTGCTTACAAAATTTAGAAAAAACATAATATGCGAAAAGTACAGAAATACTCACTCCTCTGTGGGCATTGAAGAAGGACCCATGTGGAGTTGCATCGTTAAGTCACCCAGCTTTTGAAAAGCATGTCCAGCAG
This sequence comes from Heligmosomoides polygyrus polygyrus, assembly GCA_947396885.1. Lineage (NCBI taxonomy): Eukaryota > Metazoa > Nematoda > Chromadorea > Rhabditida > Heligmosomidae > Heligmosomoides > Heligmosomoides polygyrus. Next base: position 23,402,312 of record OX377203.1, on the reverse strand, counting down.
TAAGAAATACTTCAGCTACCTACAAAGTCCACAAATATTCGAACTGAAAACATTTCAGGGAAAATCTAGTATGTATTGCTAACCTTACGAGCTCGGTTCGGATCCGCCTGTTCAGCTTCGTTTGAATTTGAAGGAGCCTGCTGAAATGTGGCGTTGTTGAGTTCATAGAATACGGATTTTTTTTGGTTTGGTTGGTCTGGGCCAGAAATTCGAACCAGGGAACCTTAATCTGGTGCGCTCAACAAGTGGCGCCTCCCCGAGTGTACTACCACGCTTATCTATCACAGGTTTACAACATGATACACATTGTAACTGTTTTAGACATGAAAAAGCCTCCATGCTAATCATCGACATCAAGCTTCGGGAAAGTGTAAGGTATCCTCGCAAATGGTAATGAAATAACATTTTTTTTTGGGGGGGGGGGGGGAGATATGGGTTGGGAGTCAGAGCCACTTCTACGATGATGAGGTCTTGTTAACCCTTTTCTTACCAGTGTTTGCTATTCTATTCTAGCACAGTCCTAGGGTGGCGTGGGCCGAACTAGGATAGAGGAACATTCTACCACATCGTAGGCTGCGTATCTCGAAAACACCGACGCTTAGTAGGGCGTGTCCCGTCCCTCTCCTACTGCGCAATTTTCCGGTCCCAACAAAGAACTGTCTCAACGATGAGATGGAACGGCATGGGCGAGCACCGTAGGAAGACATGTAGTAACAAAGCATGTTCTATTTCTGCCGAATCTTTGAGACAAACGAGTAAGAGACACTGAAATTTGCCTATGGCTAACAACGGGTAACGATAGAGAGCCCAGAGCTCACCATTCAGGGAGCGCGGGACGCCAATGCGGCTTGGGAGACGCAGCGGTAGAGGTTCTGCCTCACGACGTGACGTGGAGTGTTCGACACCAGCAACGTGCCAGCTTCTTGCACTTCTACCGTAGTAGTGAACTCCCATAGAAAAATGGTATCTGCTCGTTTTTTTTTCGCTGCGGTATGCTCTTTTTACTATTATTTTCCTTGCCCACACGTCGTGATTTACTATCACTGTCTCAAATATGTAAAGCCCTAGTTTACGTAACCTTGTTTTTTATGTTTTGTTTTTATTCTGACCTTGAGCATCTCAGTGACACTGACACTTGAGATGCTCAAGATCAGAACAAAAACACGGGTAAAGCGTTAAACGACGTCGAGAAGCTATCCCTAGAAAACTAGGCACTGCCGTGCGACAATTTCTGGAATATTTGTGAATACCTCCGGCAGAGATGCATGCAGGTACATAAAGTGCATGAAAAATACGGTTAATTGCGGTGTGATTAGCAGTTTTACACAGTTGAGACAATGTTATTGAACCACGAAGTGTCGACAAGGAAAATGTAGTAAGAGCATAGCTCAGAAAAAAAAACGCAGATTCCGTGTTTCAATGGAAATTCGATACTACGTAGAAGTGCAAAAAGGCGGGCGGCGAGGGAGTCCCTCCACGTCACGATCGTGAGGCAGAATCTGTACAGCTGCGCCACCCAAACCATACTGGAGTCAGCCCCTAATTGGTGAGCTCAAGCCTCTGGATGTTACCCGTCGTTACCCATAGGCAACTTTCAGTGTCTCCTACTCGTCTGCCTCAAGGAGACGCCAAAAAATAAAACATGTTCTGTTACCCCAAGGCGTGTGCCATCCAAGCTGCTGCTCGCGTGGAAACTGCTTTCGTCGCCGAGGGGGTCCGCGGCTGGGTTCTGTATTGCTCGAGCGGGGAAACGCATATGCCCACACGTCAAAACCCCTCAAATCCCAAGAAGTCAGCTGAAATGCAAGTATGCCTAACGCTGGAGAACCGAACCGAACCCTCCAGCTCCCTCTCACGAAGCGACGCCCCTTCCACTGCACCACGAGCCCCTTGCCGGAGGTGTCATCGCGGAAGCACAAGACATCGATAGAAAGCGGCAACGTGGACGCCGACGCGCAATCCCTAACAAGGGAGCTGTCTCAACGGCACACCGGAGCACGAATACTATAGGAGGAATCTTCGTCTGCCAAATAGTAACAGAACATGTTTTGTTTTTGCCGAATCCTTCAGGCAAACGAGTAAGAGGGTGTAATAGTTAAGGGTCCACCTAATCGAACATACCACGGGTACGCAGGGAACCTACGTCGTGGCCTGGGTGGTGCAGTGGTAGAGGTGCTGCTTTATATCTGTGACGTCACGGGTTCGGTTTTCGTGCTACATCGCGTTTTTGCACTTTTGCCATGGTATCAGATTTCCATGTCTGAAGCTTTTTGGAGTTTGCTGATGTTCTCCCCACATATTCCTTGGAGGCAGTGGAAGAAGAGGACCACGAGTTTCAACCAGAAGAGGATTGTGCCGAAGTCACGACGTCACTAACCAGTGAAGGCACTATTACGTTTTCGGGAGGAAGACCGTTTCGGAGGAAAATGTCTGGTTATACTAGAGCTCTTATCTTACACACGGTTGACAACCGCAGAAAATCGGACTGTATCGCGATTCTAGACTAGGGTTGCAGCGGGGTAGCAGCACCCGGCAGGAACTGTGAAACAATCTCACAGCAGAAAAAGTACTAGCCACTGCTCTAGTTTAATCTGAAAAAAAAAATGAAACATCATCATCACACATTCTGGTTGCTTCGAAAAGTCGAGTGGAACGGCATCCCCTGAAGACCTAGACCCACGTAATGAGTCAGGATGTGAAGAAGCTGTAGCCTTCATACGTTGCCCATACTGTGATCGGTTCTACTGTTTTATGCTCGTTTGCCTGTGTACAACTGGTATTGAAGGTTTATCATGGATCTTTCATATAAAATCGTAATTTGCACATTTGGGGCATATTTCTTTATCTTTATTTAGACATGTGCTGCAACACATGTGAGGCGATAAACGTGAGGGCGACTCACCATCGCGACCAAGAAACTAGATCCTAGCATTCTGTAGAGCCAGTAGAACGGAATATAGGGAATAATACAATAAAAAGTAAATGAGAACATATAAGAGAAATTCATCAAAAGGAACAATGGAGCACAAGGAAACAACAGAAAAGGAGATGAAAAATAAAAATAAAAGGAAGGAGAAGATCATTCATATTATGACAAGTACTAACCGCCTCGAAAGAAAGTCAGAAAACGCTTGAAACGTCTATAGAATTTTGTCAAGCATTCGTTTGAAAGATGAAATATTTGACGGTAAACTAACACGCTTACTTAGCCTGACATACTCACTACCAGCTCGACAGGTAAAGTAGCAGGACCGGACCGAGCACCTGGCCCGCGGGTAGCTTAGCTTGACTGCTGCACCCCTGGTACTCGAGATTCTGGTTGTGAAGAATCTGCACCCGCCCAGATGGATAGTTCCCTGAAGAATTTTATGCACCATTAGGAGATCAAATTTTTTTCTTCGCAAGGAGAGAGGCTCTAACCCAAACGTCCGACAGCGTTCAGTGCTGTCAGGGATTGAGCGATAATCAAACTGTCTCGATCTAAGTAGAAGCTTCCTTGTAAAGCTGTTTTGAACTTTGTCTAAAACTTCTATATTCTTTACTTTAGTTGGGCCAAAGACAGGTGTACCATACTCTAGAATAGGACGAATATACATTTTATAAGCTCTGAGAAGAATATTCTCGTTACTGGTAACTAAGCATCTGAACAGGTTGCACACCCTACGAGCTGCCTTAGCTGCGATCTCCCTGCAATGCTTGTCGAATTCCAGATTATCCGTGATGAGAAATCCAAGATCTTTTACTTCGGAAACCTGCAGAAGCCGTCGGTCCTCGATAAAGTAGGGAGCATTGATGTTGCTCCTCCCCAAGTGCAACACCTTTGTTTTATCCTTCGCCAGAGGAAGGTCCCAAGCGCGCGCCCACTCGGCTACAGCTAAAATTGCAGACTGAATCCTATCAACATCCGTAGAATCCACTAGACAGCTATAAATTTTGAGGTCGTCAGCAAAAACTTTGCAGGACACCCCGAATCTGTTGATAAGGGAAGGAATTTCTCTTGTGTATATGTTGAAGAGAATAGGAGAGAGGACGGAACCCTGAGGGACGCCGCTGCTCGCAAGTTTAGCAGATGACAAATGACCCTTGTAGTTAACCCGGAATGTCCGTTGAGACAGAAAGGATTCGACCCAATTCACAATTCTGGGGTGGAGGCCAACTACTGACAATTGTTCTATGAGTTTTGCGTGCGGCACCTTGTCGAAAGCTTTCTCAAAATCAAAGTAAATTACATCAACATCGACACCATTATCAAGCCAACTAGTCCAGTCATTCAAGGTTGCAAGCATCTGAGCGCTGGTGGAGCCACCTCTTCGAAATCCAAATTGTTCAGGTGGAATTATTGAGTTACTTTCCAGATGAGCAGTGATGACCTCTTTGAGTAATTTTTCGAATATACGGGCGAAAATAGACGTAATGCTGATAGGTCTGTAGTTTTTTGGACTATTGTAAGGCGGTTTTTTTGGTAAAGGAATAATGAATGCCTGTTTCCACCTCAGGGGCACCTCCCCACGCATCAAGCTTAAATTGAAGATGATTTGTAGAGGGCCAACGATTTCACATGCAACTCTCTGAACAAAGAACAATGGAATCTCATCCGGTGTTCTGGAAGAGGACTTAGACCAGGTAAGCAGATGCTTAAGGATGGCATCCTCATGAAACCAAAATGAGTCATTCATTTGTGGGAATATCGTCCGACTGCAGGAGCTGGAGCATTGGCTTGAGCTCTCGGGCCGCTGAAATACGGCTTCAAAAGTTTGTGCAAATAATTCTGCCTTGTCTTGGTCAGTGTGAAATTTCTTACCCATATCATCAATGAGTACAGGTACTGCCTCCTTAGAGTGGAGTTTGGAACTGATCAACCGAAAGAAATCGCTGGACTTGCGGGATGAAATAGTTTGTTCCTCAAGTGAGGCAGAAAACTTCTTCAATTTTTTGCAAAACCTCTTAGTTAGTAGCTTAAAATACGCGGTAGACCTGCTCGACGGATGAGTTATGCATTCTTTCCACGCCAACTCACGCCTCCTCGCTAGTGAGACCAGATACCTTGGCCATTTGCATTGGTGAAAAGGTTTCTTGGAACAGGGAACAAAATTCTCAAAACAGTAACTAAGAATAGAGATAAGCATTTCGTACATTTCGTCGACGGTGTTTAGGACTGAGAAGGACCCGATCCAGTCAACCTCCCTCAAGTAGGGAATGATGTCGTCATATTTGGCTTTACTGAACTCTCTGACTAACCGAGTGGGTCGGGGAAACCACTTAACGAGGACTGAAAATTCTACCACACAATGGTCACTTGTACCGACAGGGGACTTAACAGCGATATTCTTAACCAGAGAAGCTTTGTTTGTTAGGACCAGGTCCAAAGTACTATCTCCCCTTGTGGCGCTGAAAACCAATTGAGAGAGGCCAAGAGTTGAGCACGTTTCAATGAAATCTGTAGACACCTTAGAACTGCCCCTATTATGAACCCAGTCGATGTCCGGATAATTGAAATCGCCTGCCAGAATGCAGTTTACATTTTGAGCTGCCAAATCACTGATAGTATTCAATAGCTGCGAATTATTGCTGCTGGAACAAGAAGGGGAACGATATACCCCAATGAGTCTAAGTTGTTTTTTACCGAGGTGTATGTCGCAGCAAAGAACTTCGTAGGCGTCACAAACTGTATCCTTAAAAATCATTTCATACGATAGTGACGGTCGGATCAGGAAGAGTATCCCGCCACCTTGCTTCCTTGATCTATCACATCTGACCAGTGCATAGTCTTCGCAACCCGACTCAAGTACCGACGAGGAGTCAACAGCAGACTTAAGCCAGGTTTCGGTCAAAACAGCCACATTTCTTCATATCATTATTTCTGGTGCATCACGACATGTCGACAGAAAACATCAGCAAACCAAAAAAAACGTCAGATACGGAAATCTCTGTGGAAATCCGATACCATGGTGAAAGTGCAAAAACGCGATGTAGTACGGAAACCGAACCCGTGACGTAACAGCCATGAATCAGCACCTCTACCACTGCGCCACCCAGGCCACGACACAAGTCCCTTGCGCATCCGTGGTAGGCTCGATTACCGGCGGACTCTTAACCATTACACACTCCTACTCATTTGCCCCAGGGATTCGGCAAAAATAAAACATGTTCTGTTACTATCTGGAGTACGGAGATTCTTCCTACAGTATTCGTTTTTGCCGTTCCGGCGTACCGTTGAGACAGTTCCCTTGTAAGCTAGGAGGGCGCAGACAACCGGTATACGTTAACTATTCGGGGGTGGAATCGTTCTACAGATTCATTGAAGCTAAAGGGAAAATGATTTTAACGACACATTCAATCTTTTTCAGACTTCGTGCGTGAAAATGTTCGGAACATGTAGATACCAAACATAAAAAGAAAGAAACTAACCGACAACGGTCCTGACATCGGCTGCTGCGGAAGCGTGACATGCTGCATGATGCCATGCGATAAAGACGGATCGAGCAGGTCGTTCTGCATTGACAACCCTGAAAAGACAAGTGGATAAGACGAGCAGATGAGCCGCGTCTAATGCAGTACAGCTGAGTTCACGTCTCCTTCGCCGTCTCTCGAGGAAATTGTAGAAATGAAGTTTGATTCACCAGAAGACGGCAAAAGCCAGCAGATAGTGGTATGCTAAAGCTTTTCTACTCGGTAAGTTTCAGCGTAAACGTGGCTCTATTGTGTAAAACTGCAGACACCACACCACAGTTTTACACGAAAACGGTTATCGAACGCTGGCAAAACCATAGCGCACAAAAACAGAGAAATATGCGCCATTAGAAGGGTATTCCGCTGCGATCAAAACCCTTGCGCCAGACAGAACTCGAACCCGCACCTTCTGGGGTCGGATTTATCAACGACTTACATAACTTTAACAGAGAATTCACAGCGGAAAACTCAGATAACGCGGCTTATCGCTCACCTTATCGCTTGATAAGCCGCGCTGTCAGGAATTTCGGCTGTAATTTTCTCGGTTAAATTGCTGTAAGTCGTTGATGAATCCGGTCCCTGCTTTCCGTTCAGCGATGCCAGGCGCAACACCACCAGCGTTGTTTGACCGAACAGAACATCCACAACAGAAAAATAGGGTACTAAGTGGGCTGGTGCCCCTGTGCACCGGCAAGGTATCTTAAAACGGGTAAGTTAGATCAGCCACACCCCGGAGATCCTTGCCTTGCCTAGCTTTGTGCACTCCTACGCGTCAGCGTACTGAAACTGTGTTTATTTGAGTTCGGTAAACGATGCCCAGCTTTGTCTTTCTAATGGACGGCATGGTGACGTCTCCTTTCCTGCTTCTCGACTTCCATGGCCTCACATGGTCCTGGGCTTGTTCACGCGAGCTATTCTTTCAAAATGTTTGCCAACAAGCCCTTCTCTTAGTTCCACTCCTTGATATTGCCTAAAAAGTCTTATAAGCTTCGAACTGGTCGAACAGAAACACTTTTCAGAAGTTTTTTGTAGAGAAACTCGGTAAAGCCCTCCCCTTCACTGTGTTCTCATATGCGATGTAGCGATGTTGATATAACTGCAAATCTATCAGTATCCCTTGAATTGGGTGATGGCCTATCAATTTAGTGATGACTGCGCATCACAAACCCTAGAGGAGCAGCCGGCTCACATACGCCGCAGCTTTCAAATAACACCTAAACGTCATCGACGGATAGACTCCTTCATATATAGGCATGATATGATCTCGGCACTAGTTAAAAGTTCCGACTCCACCGGCAGGACTTCGGTTGAAAAGTTTTTTTTTTTTTGCTGAAACTTTGTCTAGGGGGTTATTAAGAGTGCTGATCACGAATCTGACATCCGTTTTTGAAATTGCGGCCGATTACGGTAGCTAAAGGTAACTAAGGCTGCCGAGGTCATAATCATCGATTTTGCCCAAACTTCGCCTAGGGGGGTTATTTGTGGTGCCGATCATGAATATGACATCCGTTTTTCATTTTACTCCGGAGTTTGGGCGAAATCGGTGACTACCTTAGTCACCCGTACCTTCCGTAACCTACCGTATTCCAGCGTAAAACGAAAAACGTATGCCAGATTCGTGATCAGCACCCCAAATAACCCGCCTAGACAAAGTTTCAGCGAAAAAATGTTTTGGTCCCAATTATTTGACACCGGCGGCTGCCGCGACGCAACCGCGCCGTGCAAAGACTTAGTTGTTTCGTGCGCGCGATCCACCGACACTCGAGTACTCTGACCCGTGGGCTAAACGTCACCCTACATTGGTGGAAATTACGATGTGTGGATTACACGAAAACATTACGCATCTCTACCACGGTTGTCAGAGTGATGGCTACCGCCCTTGCTTGCTGGCTGACTAACTGGTCGATAACTGAAGTACGAAATTTCAGTCCATAAGAGCTCGAACCAGCAGTATATTGTATTGGGAAAATAGCTGTAGTCTAGCTCAGATAATCAGCGACTTTGGGTCCATGATCAGCTAATCGCCTTTTCGAAGGGATTGTTTGTAATTGTTAAGCATGAGCAACCGTCGACTACTCGTGAAATCGTCATCGAATACTACAACAATCACACCAGAGACCTATACCCATATTTGTACTAATGAGAGAAGGACACACCAGGTTGCAGTGACACTTGGAGGTAATATGTACAGTGATTTTACGAAGGGGCGAGAGCATAACAAATATTCCTGGAATCAAGGCGCATGCAGCAATGTAGAAAGAAGCGCCGGCAGTCGCGTATACCTCAGTTTGATCCAAGTTTCGTTACCCACCCAAACAAACTTAGTCATCTATCGCTCTGAGGGCGGTGAATTCGTACCAGAAAAATAAAGCACAGATTTCTTGGTTACCTGACCACAGCAAGTCTGTGTAGTAATCTGAATACGCATCCATTACCGCCTCACATTAGTCTGTGGAAGTACATTTCGTAATTCTTTTTCCCAAACTTTGTTTCAGGGAGGAAATAGACATCCATAATGTTCAAAGCTGCATCCGCTGACACGCATCACCTCAAAGTGCCGTGGTCACCCGTTCTCCTTTTCTTGAATGAGCGTTACATTGTAGCCTACTTGGAACCAATTGAGTGTAATTGTTGAGTGGAGTTATTCTCATTGCGGCAGATTCAACAGTCTTGAAGCAGCAGTGCTGTGAAAAGAGCAGCAAGCGCAACGCCGCAATGTGCCGCGCGCGAAGTCGCGGCGCGGCAGCCGCCGGTGCCGAATAATGGCGATCAAATTTTTTTCGGCCGAAGTCTTGTCGGTGGAGTCGGAACTTTTAACTAGTGCCATGATCTCTGGTTGAACTGAAAGGAAAAGAAATCGCTCACGCCATAACGTGCGCTTCCTTTGAATTCATGCGCTCCCTTTCATGTACGTGGCAAAGACACTAGGTGAAGGAGTGTCCAAACAAATTTAGCTTTGTTTCACAAGCATTTGTGATCTCGATCGGACACAGCCTAGCTAAGTACCAGTACAACTATAAATAAGCACCCTTGCGCAATATTTCAAAGCCACCAAATGCAAAAAAAAACTGCACAAATCCCAGTCAACGCGGCCAACAGCGAGGAAACAAGAAAAAGTCATTCGATGTTCAGCATCACCCCCCCCCCCACTTTCAAGGTAAGGCAAATTATAAGAAATAAAGAACACAAAAGCGCAAGTACATACATGACGTCATTTTCGAAGCGTTGGCAATCGTCCAACAAATCGCACGCCTTGCAGCGGAGCGTGTTTCTCGCTTGGAGCGCGTTTGTCGAGGATTTCTCTGTTGCTGGTGCTCCAGCTCGTTGTGGACGGTCAGAGCTAGTTTCTGGGCGTTGGTGCACCAGTGGCGGTGCAAAATATCAGAGACGGGCTACTGTAAGACTAGAACTTCCGCAGCTGGTTATGGGAATGACGAGGATGAGAACAATGTTTCCGAGAGAAATGACTTCAGTGGAGGAATCGCAGCGTCTGGGAGAAGATAGATGAACTAATGCTAGAAGCTGTGCTCTACCTACCAGTTGGTGTCGCCCACAACTCCTGTTGGTATTAGCGAAGCAAAATCGTTAATGACGCTTATGATAATGCAGTTGGTAGAAGCACGATGAACAGTATGAATTTGATGTGAAAACCCTGAGTGCTACCAGTGAAATGGCCGCTTGATGTGGAATTCTTTTTCAGTAACGCAAGGATTGCTTGAAGAATGCTCTACTTACTACTTGATAACAGTGGTAGGCCTCAAAAAAATGGTGGCGTATTGACGTACGTCGACAGGAGCAACTAAGAACAGAAAAAATCGTGCGAATCCAAACAAGGCAGGGAGTCCAAAGGCACGGTTTCCTTGTGAATTCCATATGGAAGCCTTTTCGCAAACGACTGTGACCGTGCTGTACTTTGCTGCTTCAAGCAACGTCCAACATCCAGACGATCCCATCCGCAGGTGCGCGTTGACGGTCACGGCCTAGCGGATAGCGATCGCCGTCGTGGCTACAAACTGCGCGGTTCGAGGTCTGCGCCAGTGGTTGAACCCGCGGACCTTATTGTGGCCGTTGGGCGACGTATCTTGCTGGCGAGAGCAAACAGAGACGCGAAAAGCCTCATGTGTCCTGTGATCATGTGGTTGTATAGGCTTTAACATTGGATAGCAGTTTTTAAGTGAAATTGGTCAGATGAGTTGGTTGATTGTGAGACAAAGTGGTAAGCATTGTCCGCCATGTCCGATTAAGCTTAGAATTCCAATTATTCTGTTCTGTGAGGTATATTATCGCAGTCATGGTCAATCCGGTATCTGGAGGAAGAGTTTTCACTACTTGCGGTTTTCTACACGAGTTCAAGAGGGGCTCGTCAATGGTCTATTGGCGGACATTTCCTCAGGCTGGTATTATTCAGGTTCTGGACAGCTGAATGGAATCAAGCTTTTGTGCAACTGTTTGATAATATGCCTTCTTAATATTACCAAATTCAAGCAGAAATTGGAGGAAATTACCCAGTCGGGTATGATTCAAAAGTTGTGTCGCAGACGTCGTCCAACGTACGTCGTAGTGCAGAAGAGTTGTCCTAGATGTCGTACAACGTGCGTCGGGATTCAGAAGACGCGTTGCAGACGTCAGACAGCTTCACAGTAGGTAGAAGCCTGCTGGGTAAGTAATCGCAGAGAAGAATGCTGTGGAAAAGGAGTTTTCATAGACTTCGACATCCTCTAGTCGTGCTAGTCCAAAAGTCATCCAATTAGAGTTACGAATACAAAATTCTTCCATTGTTATACTGTTTAGCAAGAGTTGCATCTGCTTTCTGGAAAATCTTGTCCACGACAAAGTACTTACTGCCATCGTTCTGGACATACATATTTATGAAAATTTGAAGGAAGTAGTAAATTTTGTACAGGGTGGACCATAAGTCCTGCAACAAAGTTAGGCGACCTTATTAGAAGTATTTTTCCAATTGCATAGAACATCATACCAACTGTTATGCAGGATATCCTTAGTACTATAGTCCTTGCCATTATCATGGATATAGCTGCCCTTATTAGAAAGTAGTGGCCACTGACGTACAACTACCGAAAATCTTCCCCTGGTCCGAGGTGGAGCACTCTCAATCCGAAATGGCTAAATTTCTGAAGATTGGTGGTGGAACATTCGGTATTACAGTATTGTGTAGCACAATTCAGCGCCTTCTTGGGAGTGAACATTAGATGAATGGATCTGAACTATAGCAAAAGAACGTTATTAACTTTCTGATCATACACGGTGCAGCGACCAGCTGGAACAAATGCAATATTCAGTCGTGAGCGTAATCTACTACGAAGCAAGTAGTTTCTAGAAAACTACAAGGAAAGCTCTACTAGCCCACTAGTGGGGCGAAAACTCAGCTGCGAGGAGAAGAGAGTAAATGGAGCATTTTTAGGCGCAGTTGGAGCGTGTCGCTGAGGCTGAGTATTCAGCCACCACTTCATTTGATGAAACATTTCTTGAAGCTGAGGGATCCCAGAAAGGTCAAAATATTAGTGTTACCTCTGTCTGAGGAACGTGATGATATAAAAGCAGTGGCTACGCAGGACTGCTATTGGTCATACACGATTTTCCAAAATGTCTCCTACCCTCACACCTTAGGGTTTTGTGTGAAAAGAGTGAAAATCAGTAAAAATGTTTGTTCAGCAATGAGCACGAAAATATAATAAAACATTTTCGGAACCCAATCGCACTGCTTAAAGACAAAATTCACAGTCTGGTGAAGTGACTATTGTGACAGCAAAGAGAAAAGGACGTGCTACCGGTTCTCCGTCCATCTGTCAAACATCGTACCTGCAAAAGACTAGCTGTGAAATTCCTGCTTTTTTAGATTTTTGATCTTCTTTAGTAACCGCCTTAGAGAAAAAGTTCTGCTCTATGTAGCTTAGAAAAATTATTTCCCAATATCTTCTTTGGAACAAATGAGGAACAAAATTCCGTAAGAGGCGATGCGACGCGGGCTACTGAGGCTACTGACTACTCACACGATCTGAAGATTCTTGTCGAACCAGAATTGGCCCCTTATGGACAACACCGCTCCCCCATAATCTAAAATCCATGGAAAAACAGTGCTTAAAATTCAACCTCATCACTTTCTAATAAGAGCGCGATTTGGTACATTCCTAGCCTTTTTATACGAGCAGTGTTTTGTTGCAGGACCTATTGTCCACCCCGCATTGATTCCGTTTCTGTATTTATTCCGGTTTTTGGTCATTTTGGAGCTCTTCTTATCCGGAAGTCACTGAAACGTCTGAAAGTAATGTCGATGTTGAAAGCACAGGGGAGGTGGGAGGCTGGAGACTTCATACCGTAAAAGTGCTCAACTGATCGTAAGGACTATGAGGACTGCTGGAGGACTATTATGCTTTCACAACTTCTAGGGCCAAAAGAGCTTTTTCGTCCAAGTTGGCTCACTGGATTACTTTGATATTGTGCACGATCGTGATGCCCGTTTTTGAAATTTTGATCTGTTACGGTAGGTTACGGTAGGTTTTGGTGTGTAAGGGTGGGCATGTAGGAACGCTGGTTTCGGCAAAAATTCACTTTGGGGTTATTTAAGGTACTGACCCCGAATATGATATCCGGCTTTGGTATTAAGGCGGATTCTGGAAGAGGTCATGGTCATCGATTCGCCTAAACTTCGCCCAGAGAGCCGAGACAGTATATGGGAAGTTGATTAAGAACATGATTTCCGACTTTTGCATTACGATGGAGTGCTCTAGCTGAGGGCAATAGATGCATGTTCGCTGTTCATGGAACCTGGGCATGCTACTGGAGCAGATTTGATTCTTTAATGCCACACAGGCTTGTTGTAGTGATGCAACGTTGATTACGTTGTGATGTATCAGGGAAACCGTCTTTTTCAAAGGCTCCGAAGGTTCAGCGTCACTAGAGCACTGAGAGGTGAAGTCTGGATGCAATTGTTGAACCAAAAAAAACTACTTAGGACTGTCTGTCTTAATGTTTTGAATACACAGACGGAATATGGGTGCGCTTCGCCTTCATTCACTGCTTAATCGAGATGCACATCAAGTTTCTTAACAGCTTCCGATTTCTAAATGATCAAGCAGAGGTGCAAATAAGAACGTGTAGTCTTATAACGTTATAGTGCAAAATATTTATTGGAACATCGAAGAATTCCTGTATATCATGTTCAATATTGAACTCCTGACAATGGAACTGCCTTGTAGAGGTTTCCATGGCGTGCCGTCGCCTTACTGCAGACAAAACGTCTTCATGACAGTTTCTTGAACGGTCCTCAGAGGACAAATAGTCTTTATAGCAGCTTTTCGAACTGTCCTAAAGTTGACAGTGTTACGGATTTTGCGGAGGTCAGCAGTTAGTCAAAATTCCTGGTTTATTGACACATTGCCGTTAGAAAAGGACTTGAAATCTTGTTCATGCTCGAATTTGAAGGGCGACTTCGTTCCTGGTCGTTAGCCGTATTCATTGGAACCGCGTGATATCGAAATTCCTTCAAGGGACCTTCGTTGGAACCTCCTTGGTAACACCTGCTTCGCAAATGGCTATGTGGAATTTCAGATCGGATGTATTACATGATATGGAAGTTTGCTAGTTAACATATATATAATATTTGACATATATATAATACTACTACTTACTTAATAATACTATATAATACTACTACTTACTTACTTAACATATATATAATACTTGTATAGATATTGTGAGCGTTTTTCTTTCCTTTAAGGGATTTGCAGCCTGAAAAGTTACTTGAATGACACGTCCTATACTCAAACGAAGCAGCTTTGCTCATCTTTAGAATGTGGTCCTAGAAGATATGTTCTGCCTAAACTACATATCAAGATTACACAGGCTGAGCCCAATCAGTGCTAATGGTTAACGAATAGTTCAGTAGTGGTGTTATGTGTATGCACCGCAACGAGGTGTGCTTGGTTTCCAGTAAGTCCAGCCTAATTCTGCCATAGTTGACGTCATGCATAATGACCGAAGGATGATATATCCCTCGATGCATCAGTGTTTAAAAATTCTGCAGAATTTGCTTCGAATTTCATTCGAGTGGGGGGGGGTCAATATATGGATTCTTCAACGCGAAAATAGTTGCTGGAGAGTTCCTAACGGTTGTGACCTTAAAGTATTTTGGAATTATCTGAAGGAGTTCAACAATCGATTTCGACCTCTTTCTGAATGCGACAGACCTGACAGGATACTAGGATTGGTAAGAGTGAGGTAAGTGGAAGACTGATCGTTCGTCTCATAGGTACGTCACTTATGCGACTACCGTTCTTCATGTTGTGCTATATTAGGTTGATCTGTCGTGCAGAACTTAACAGTATCGCCCCTTAAACTCACCAAAGCCTACATAGTTGACGGCAAAGTTCATTATCAAACAGGGATGCACATTTGACGGTTAACGTTTTAAGGAATTTAACGAATTAACGGCATTTTTTGTTAAAATCTGGCTTAGCGAATAAACGGAAATTTTTGGGAAATTATCGGAAATTTTAACGGACCTTTTTGTCAGGGAGTTTATCACATTTACCCTTAGTCTTCATTAATGTTGCAGGTCTCATGCTCCTGACTAGGACCGTTACTGATAAAACTATTGAAATGAGCAAGAATATTTGAATACTTCCATCGTCTTCCCTTGGACGTTGCTTTATGCTGATGACGTAATGCTCGCTAGCGAAGATAAAGATGAACTCGAGCGAGAGGTGCAAGCTTGGTGTGATCGCTTTGAGCGGTTTGGACTCAGATTGAACGTGAAGAAGACCGAATATCTAACAACGGACGTTACTGAGTCCAGCTCCATCAAGGTTAACGGCATCGAGCTCCCACGCACTTCGGTTTTTAAGTACCTGGGATCAGCAGTCACGTCTGACAGCAAACTGATGATTGAAGTGAATTCACGCGTGAGTGCAGCTTGGTCCAAGTGGCGCTCGTTGACTGGGGTGCTCTGCGATAGGAAGATACCGGAGCGCTTGAAGTCGAAGATATACAGAGCAGTCGTCCGGCCAGTAGCGATGTACGGCGCTGAGTGTTGGCCTGCGACCAGGGAAGTTGAAACGCGCCTCAGCGTCATGGAGACGAAGATGCTGCGCTGGACGGCTGGAGTCACGCGCCTGGACCGCATCCGAAACGATGTCATTCGGCAGAAGTTCGGTATCGCGCCGATAGCGGACAAGATGCGCGAAGCTCGCTTGCGATGGTAAGGCCACGTTCTGCGTGGAAAGGAAGAGAGCGTCCGCAAGATAGGCCTTAACTTCGAGGTAATAGGAAAGCGACCTAGAGGGCGCCCGAAGCAACGCTGGTTAGATACGTTACATGCGGACTTGAAGATTACTGGTGTTTACCCTGATCTAGCGCTGGATCGGGAAAGGTAGCGTCATAACGCCAGAATAGCGGACCCCACTACGATGCGGGACAAACGCTGAAGAAGAAGAAGAAGAAGAAGAAGAAGAAGAAGAAGAAGAAGAAGAAGAAGAAGAATATTTGAATACTTCCATGAATTTGTTTTAAATTTTTGGCAATAATGCATTTTGGAGGCACGTGTAATTCAGTTGGAAGTGCCCGTTGTCGCGTGCACCCAATATCAGGTTCCTGGTTCAAATTTGCCGCCCTGGCCAACCAAACCTTCCATCCCTCCGGTGTCGGAGAAATTGGTACCAGACTTGTCTGGGAGGGATACAGCGCTGACTTGTTCATCGGTTGGCCACCGAAAGTCATTGTATGTCCAAATACGCATTCAAATCGCTTCCACGAGAAGTAGAATGCGTGACCCATCGCTAAAAGAATTGGACCCAGATTACATTTGCAAGCCATCTGGAACAGTCGACAGAAACAGGGTCAAGCTTGAGGTTCGGGAATCGAAGGGGGGGGGGTCGTACTGCAGCCTCGTCTGGAAGGGGAGGGGGTCGTACTCTTCCGGTTTTGGCAGAGGATTCTCTCTTATTCTCCAGGTTTTTAGGTGATGTTTTTAATTCTTAATTTTCTTTTTTGTTTTGTTTTTTCCAGGAATGCCTACGAAGGCGTGGAGTCTCTCATTCGTCCCGCAAAGTTGTAAAAATTAATATAAAAAAGTTTCAAATAATGATTGTATTTCTTGTTAAAAATAAAGATTTTCTTCACCAAGATTTGGAGACAATGAGAACTTTCCATTATTTCAGTTTTTTTTCAGGAAGTCATGGACGCGACAGTTTTCTGCCTGAACGAGCGACATCTACGTCCTAAATTGCCGTCTATAAAATTTGAATTGTCAATTGCTAAGGAAAATTAAGTGCTTTTCCTACAAGATTTTTGGAAGCATTCTTCGAAACGATGACCGAATGGCAACCGGAGGATGGACTTGTCACGGAACTAATTTTCTCTCTTCTGCAGAAAACAGCATCAGAAAGTGGAGTTGTACCAAATAATGTTTTAATCCACAGTTTGACACACGGTAATAAAACCTGTTTTTATGAAACGATCCACTGTATGAACAGACGCTCCGATTTGTATGATTTGCCGAAATTTTTCGACACCATTAATTACATGGAGGCCGCTATTTCTACAGCCTGCTTTTTAAAGCGTAGAACCCACATTTTTTATTGTTTTAAAAGCTTATGAATTTTTCAGAGATGTCGCACAAACTGCGAAATATGGTAGGTTACGTGGAGCCATTGCGTTATCCGATATCACCGATCGCCACTGAAGGATGGACTTCTCGCGGCAAAAAATTTCTACCTTCTGGAGGAAGAGCACCAGAGAGTGAAAACTGTGCCTTCTTAGAGCTCATGATGTGATTAATATACAAGCAAAAACTGAGCTTCTTCGCAGCGATCTCCGATATGATCAGGGAGGATCGATTTGCAAATTCTCATGTTCCATTAAAAATAAAGTTTTTACCTGAAGCAGATCACACACAGTTAAAATCTTGCCACAAAAATTTAAAAGTCTTGTACAATGCACAGTGTAAAAATCATGGTTTTCTGAAACGAATAGATTGGCTCGACAACTGGTCGATATGGCACCAGCGTCGTGGGAGCGACGAAATTCGACGTTCGCAAAAATGACTATAACTCGGTAAGTTTCCCACAATTTGAAAAAATTAATGACTTTTTAAAAATTAGAAGAAAAGGGCTTTCAAACGGTTTAAAAACCGGTTTTCAAAATCTAGGTCTTTATACGGGGCGGAGGCCTTCGATTTTTTGAAGTGATTTTGTATAAATAATTATATCCCGGTAAGTTTTACGAATTTTAAAATTTTCACAACTTTGCGATTGATAGAATCCACGCCTTTGTAGGCATTCCTGGAAGATCTATCCTCCGGTTGCCATTCGGTCATCGCTTCCGAGAGTGCCTAAAAAAATTTTTGTTGATAAAGCACTCAAGTCAGCTTTAGAAATTAACACTCGGCATTGTATAGAATGCAATTTCGAATGCAGATGTTGCTCCTTCACGTACAAAAATGTGCTCTGTCCACGAGATGCTCGGAAAGCCTAAAAAGTTAAACTCGTTGTGATTAATTGCTCTTAAAAGTGCTTTATTTTCAACTGTGAACAAACAAAATATTATTATCGAAAGATTACATGCACAAAATCTTATCAGGGTTTTTTCTAACAAATTACTAAATTAAACAGTTACTCAGTAACACTCTTTCTTGAACTAATCTGACACAGTGGAAGCTACTGCGAAAGAAGGACCTATAAAATGGTAGAAAAATCGCGAAAAATTAAAAAAAAATACAATGCGGATAGGGAATAAAACGGTGGTCTACACAAGGGGCGGAAGTCGTACCAGACCACCTGGGGGGGGGGTCGTAAATTTTAGGCAAAAATCGAACCCCGCGGTTGACCCTGGACAGAAAAAAGGTTTCGGCCGCTCGACGTGCATTAAACTATTTTAGGAAAAGGCTAATGACAAAGAATAGGAAAGCTACATTTCCCAAACGTTAACACGTTGGCGATGTGTTACACTTTTTCGGCAGTGTGGGACCGTCTGAAACGATTTCCTTCTCACACAAAACGGTTTCGCAAAGAACTAGGAAAGGGGGAACTCCGGGTTTTGCTTTATCGCTCAATTTAGGATGCCTTGTCGGTAATCAACTTGAATGATAATTCCATACCTGTTCTTATTCCACACCCACTTGTTGCTGAAGGCCTGTTTATTTTTCTGCGTTTGTTGATGTTGAATTCTTTGTGAATTTTTTATTTTACGTTGCACTGCTACACTCCATTTCTAGAACTTTAGCTGTTTTCCTCTTGAATTTGGAAGGTATAAGGGTTTTCTCGATTTTTTTCGCTTGAAATAATGGTTTGCAGCCAGTTGTATTGTTTAACGAAATTTGACGATTTACCGGAAATTTATCGAAAATTTTCCCTTAAAAAATTTCGGTGAAAAAATGTAACGCACAGAATTTTGTGTGCATCCCTGTTTTCGAAGCCTGTTTGAGCACACTATAAAACGGATAGCCGATCGTGGGTACAGTAACGATGGCTTCGTTAAGCAACAGCACTCAACTGTGCAATAGAAGAGAGACGGAGGAGGCAAGGAGCATGAAGGAGAGAATGCCACTGAAGCAGAAGGCGCTCCAGGTAGCACGAAACCAGAACGTGGGTTGGGCACAGACGGGTTTAGGTGTGCGCGGGATCAACTGCCTGTAAAACGGTGACGCGCGGGAGAGCCCACATGAGAGGCCATCTAGCTAGTCAGCCAGGGCTTCTCTTTCATCGGCCATCAGAGAAGTGCCAAGTGAGTGACCCTCCTCGCCTGTCCCCTGTAAAAACCTTCCCTTAGTGAAGAGCGAATCTTCGCGGCTTTAGTGGCCAACCTCTGCTACTATTCTCCTTGAGCGGTTCGGACTAGCAGCGTCTTTCTTTCCAGCCGTCTCCTCCGTGTACCAGAGCTGTGGTGTTAACCATTTTGTTAGGTGTGTCGCCTTTTGTTAATAAAAGTTTTATCGTACTTATCGATCCTTCACCGGTAGTCGATACGATTTCGAGGAAAGAATTAGGCTCCTTGTCATCTACCACGAATCTCAGAAAGGTCACCCCGCGAAAACTGCTGCCTCCACTGCCTGCGCTGCTCTGGAGGATGTTATTCAGTACTCAAAAGTAGCCCTTCGGCATACCGGAGGCCTGTGATATGTTTTTCAAAGACCACTCTGGACGTCTCTGCTGCCGAAAAAGACAACCTACGGGAACCCCTCATCCACCCACCCATGAGATAGGAGCGGCACTTTTGATATACTTAAGGCAGTGATGTGAGACAGATAAAGCTGAGTTCTCCACGTGAACCGTACTCATAAGAGTCAATGGTCACTACGCGAAGGATTGGCTTCACGGTAACCGAAAGCTGGAGTATCCGAAAGCAATGTACATACATATGTGTTGCTCGTAGGACTCAGACCAGCCTGCGATTCCCAGCTTCAGACACTAACAGTGCCGGCCTGCGATTCCCAGCTTCAGACACTCACCAACCACCTGAGCCTAAACGTCCAGAGCGGGAAATGACGACCACTTGCATGACAACGTGTGTGCCCGCATTGCGAAAGTGAGACAAAACTTAAGGAACTAGGCTTGGAAGTTCTGCACCACTCGTGCCGTATTCTCCAGACATGGTTCTTTCTAGTTCATACTTATTTGAAGCCCTGAAGCAGCATATCCGGGATACAATACCGTCCAAAGGCTAGGGTATATGTTATACTTCGGCGGTAGGCGATGATATCGGCGACAGTGTTACTGATGGACGGCTGGTACGCACTGCGTAGCACCTGCCCAGCACTATCGTCGAAGGATAACATAAACCTAAAAGATGCGGCATATTTGGAGATTTACCGGACGTTTTGCACATCTTACTATATAAAATTCGCTTAATCCGTGGGTCACGTCGTCAGTCACCGGGAGGGGGGACTGAAGCGAAGAGATGCCTACGACAGTGCTGCGTATGACAGCCGGTTTTCTTTCAACTTAACCATGGCCGATTGCTGGCGAACTTATAGCCTTGGTGGCGGATCACCCAAGTTTACGATATAATCAGCGTGCAACGCGCCAGGATATGAATGGGGATCAAGCACAGAGCGTAGTGATTCAGAAGACGTGTCCTAGACGTCGTTCAGGTGCGTCTGGATTCAGAAGACGTGCTGAAGACGTCGCCCAACGTGCGCAGGGATCCAGGAGACATGCCGTAGACGTCCAACTTGCGTAGGAATTCCGAGTAAGGGGACCAGTAGGCGGGAGACCAGCGAAGATCAGCAAAGAGAGACCAGTAAGGGGGGGGGGTGGGAAACGAGTATTTCCCTCAATATCGTCCAATGTGCGTCGTTTTTCTGAAGACGCGTCACTGAAGTCGCGGCGCGTGTGTCGGAGTGCAGAAGGAGTGTCATAGACGTCGTGGCAACGTGGTGACACGTGAGTCGGGACTCAGTGTCACATGAGCGTGCATGACTCTCACTCCGTCTCTTTGCCAGCACATAGGTAAGGAAGTATTTGCGGGAAGGGTGGGGGGGGGGGAGAGGTAGAGACAGTGACTATGGGATTCGTCGGACAGCAAATGGTGTCGACCCGTCGAGCAATAGCGATTAATTGTAATTGTGTTTCTGCAGATTAAGCGCTTGTAAGCTAACTAAAGACTGAGTTCTCATAATCTGTTTCTCGCGTCGTAGAGAACGGGCATTTCGGAGAATAAATCGCGCACATGCGATAGAGGGTGGATGGTTTTAATGGTGAACGGAATAGACCTTCCTCCGTCGTTGATGAATAGAAATCCATTGCTGTTAGTTCGTGCTCGCCTCCCAACGATGAACTCCCTTATTGGCAAACTCAAAGAATTACTTGGAAAGCAGTTTACGTGTCGGTGAGGAGTACTTCACATCTTCCTCAGAGCTATGCAGAAAAACCTGGTTTGTAGTTCTTTTAAGGCTGTCACGGAAACAATCTGTTCCAGTTATACGAGGAATCGTAGAGGGAAAATGGGCTCACGTGGCTGCCCGTGTTGTATTAAGGACGTGGACGTGTATGCATCGGCTACTGTCTTTTGATGTACACCCTGCTTTGTACAGTGGTAGTTGTTACCGTGGTGAGAAACAGTTAGTTTGATAACTTATTATCTTCACATCCTGTCCTATAAGTAAGCCAGCAGAAGTGCAGTGAGTTGTTGAAGTCCATTTGGCCAATGCACATGTTGCAATGATGGTGGATGTTAGAGTTAAAAACGATTCGTCTCATAGTTTGTTATCTTCAGATTCTACAGTGTTAGGACGACGGGTCCCGTACGGGCGGGACGACGGATGTGTTGTTGAAATTTCCAACGAGAAAAGGCAAGTGTCGAAGGTGAGAACAAAAGCCGCGTTCACACTTCGCAGCGGTAGTGCGGCAGTCACGCTGGAGCATAAGCCGCGTGTACACTTTGCAGCGGGCAGCGGGCTGTGGAATGTGGGCGGAGCTGGTCGCCGCTCACATTCCACTGCAGCAGGTGGAACCGCGCCGCTGCAGCACGCAGCGCAGCAGTGGCAGGCTAGTTGGCAAGAGATCGATATCCTCCATTTTTCTCGAGGTTCAGCTGGCGAGCCCCATTTCTTCACTCCTTCTGATGTTCTTGGCTTAGGTTGGTGTCTTTGTAATGGCTTCATTGTTCAAAGGAAGGGGTTGTTTGTCACAACGATTCTCTATTCCTATATTAGGTGGATTATCTTGTCGTTTCTATTGTTGTTCTTACTAGACAATCATGAGAGTTTAAGTTTCCTTTGTGTTTTCGTTCTCAGACATCATCGACATCATCACACAACAGCTTAGTGATCTCTCCCACCTTTCAGCCTGTTCTCATTTGCACGTCCTTTGTATCATTTCCTAAGGAGAATGTTTAACACTAGCGAAAAAGTGCGATGCCAAAATTTCAAGGTCCCAAACTCTCGGCGGTTTCAAAGGCTTAGCGGATTTGCGGCAAAAATAGAGAAAGTGCGGCCAAAAAACATCGAAAGAAAGCGAAGGTGCAATCCTAGTTGGTGGTCGCCGCTCTTAAACGACTTCCCGACATATCGAGACACAATAAATGGACAACAACATGTAGAAATAAATAAGCATCTTCAACCCTTACCCAGGTAGACTCGGTTTTCGAGTTAGTTTTCCGGTTAGAGAACGATCGCGAAGTCGATGGCCTGCCAAGTCTGGATTTCCCGCATAATGTCGTGAATTGAATGCCGAAATTTGAAATTCGAACCGAAATTTCGAAACTGAACGCAAAATGCCCTCAACATGGGTGAATTGAAGTGCTGTGTCACAATACCTGAATTCGACGACACTTCACATCCTTTCCAACGGCAGCATCAGTGAGGAATGCCCGAGTCATTCCTCGCTGCCACTGCCGCTGCGGCCGCTGCCGGCATCACTGCGGCAGCGGAAGTGTGGCCTCCGCTGCCGCAGTGGGGCCACTCCATGCTATGCTTCAGCGTGGTTGCCGCGCTGCAGCAGCGGAGTGTGTACGCGGCTATAGCGTGGAGGGGCGGAGTCGCAATGCAGCAGCTGAATCCGCAGTGAGGATGGGTGTACACACTTCCACAGCCGCAGTGCTGCCGGCAGCGGTCGCAATGGCAGTGGCAGCGAGGAATGACTCAGGCATTCCCCACTGCCACTGCCGCCCACATTTCACTGCTCACGGCCCGCTACAAAGTGTGTACACGGCTAAACACTGAGCTCATGGCAACGCAGTAGTGCGGTACGGGTATCGGACAGACGGTAAGGCGCTAAATTCAAATTAGTCGTGATCGTCATGACACGCCTTCTGTTGCCAACCATTAAAACGATCAATTTTGGAACTACCTACCTATTCATCGTGAGTGTGATGATGGCTTCTAATCCGTTCGAAATCACCCACAGCATGTTGCTGAAGCAATTATTGACTGGATTATTTCCTAGTTCAGGCTCGACGAATTCCCAATAAATGAATATCAATGTGAAATACAAGCCGTAGACAAAGACCTAAATAGAATATAGTAGAAACTCTTCTTCCGCAATGTTCATTTATCCGATGTATTCGTTCCCCTGTTATTCGGTGTAATGTATTTTACGCGATGACTAAATACAGGTGATTGTCTTCTATACCTTTCTAATTTTCGAAGTTCGAATAGTCAAATTTCGAATAAATTCGAATTTCGAGTATTCGAATATTCGGCTATTCGGAAAATTCCAATATTCGAATTATTCGTTTATTCGAATGTTCGAAAGAGGCCAATATTCGAATATTCGTTTATCGAATATTGGAAGGCTTCGAATATTCGAATATTCTTTATCAATCTCGTAACAAGGAATCTCAATTCCCCATCGGACACAACGAAGTGTAGGGGTGTGAGCGTTCTCTGTGCTCCCCTGGGCGCATAGGTTGGCTATCAGTGCAACCATGATCCATGGTTTCCAATATGCTCTTGATCGATTCGTTGCCGCCAGGCTGCTCTCCGTGGCGGTGTTTATAATGCAGCTTGTCATATTGTTTTTTGCACGGCGTGGGAGGAATGGTCGTGTACGTCCTATGGCCGGGTCTCCGGAGCTGTCATGGGATCGATGTTGTTGTTGTCCCTAGAGGTTATATCTTCGGCAGTCGTGTTCTTTCCTTGTTCGTTAATTGGGTGTTCGTCTTTCTGTCCATCCGGATTGTTTTGCTCGTCCAGTTCAAGAGGAGTAAGCTGGTTTATTGATCTTTCTATTTTTGATTTCATCGTGCGGAGTTTGACCGATCGTATTTCGCCATCTGGGTCTGTAATGAGTTCTTCGACCAGTCCCATCGGCCACTCTCCTCGAGATGTGTTTTCATCCATGATAAGTACGACTTCCCCCTCCGACGGTTGTTTTCTAGTGAACGTTTTTTGTTTTATTCGTCTCTGGTGGAAGTTTCTTAATTCGAGGAGGTAATTTTCGTGCCAAGCTTTCCACAGATGTTGTAGATATTTGAGTTGGCTTCGAAAATATGAGATGGCTTGGTCTTTAGTAGATATACTAGGTGTATACGATGGGTCTTCGTTGTCGTCGTCATCATTCTGTGATGGAAAGATGATGTTTGCATACGGAACAAGGAAGTCTATAGGTCGCAGGATGAGGGAATCGTCCACTGTACTTCCAGCGTAGGCCAAAGGCCTTGAGTTGACCATGGCCTCGCACTCTGTTATCAGAGTGCCGAAATCACTTTCCTTGAGTAGTTTTCTGCCTAGAACGCGTCGTATCGCGGATTTCATGATATCTACGAGCCGCTCGTAGAATCCTCCCTTCCAGGGGAGAGAGGTGTGATAAATCGCCACTGTATCATTTCGTTAAAGTAGCGCATATTTTTGTCTGTGAATTGCTCTCTGTTGTCTATGACGTCAAAAATGCCTTTTCCAAGCTTAAAGTTCGTCGCGTTATCAGAAATGATAAGTTGTGGCTTTCCACGTCTTGCTATGAATTTCCTTAAGGTGTTTATCAGTTCTAAACCGCTCATATTGTTTACGATCTCCAAGTGGAATGCTCCACCATACAGCTTACGAGCAGTATCCATCGCTTACATTCGTTCTTTTCAGAGTCGACGACCCGAAATGGGCCTGCAAAGTCGACGCCCACGTCGGAGAAGGGGCGCGTTGAAGTGGCACGTGCGCTCGGTAGTGGAGGTGAGTTCGGATAAAAATAAGGTCGTCCGTTCCATTTTTTGCATATTATGCAGCTCCTTAAAGCATTTTTTACCAATTGACGGCCTTGTGGGATCCAAAATCGGCGTCGTAAGTTTGCGAGTGTGGCGTTGACTCCTTGGTGTCCGCAGCGCAAATGAGCGTCTTTTATTAGTAGGGTGGTTAATGTGTGTTTTGGAAGAAGAAATATCGGTTCTCTTGTTTCCTGTGGTAAATGTGTGGTTTGAACTCTTCCTCGGCAACGTATGATTCCATTTAGGTCTTTGTAGAGCTGAAGGTTGTCCCATTTCTTGAAGTGTTGCGTTGTCATTGATTTTTGCATTGATTTGATGAGTATGCTTTCAGCTGCCTGGATATCGATCGCTTGTGGGATGATCAGCGGCTTCGAGCAGTCTACCATTGCGACTTCAGGGATGCAGGTTTGTAGGATTTGTTGTTTTTCGGCGGAGAGTCTGTTATATAATTGGGACTTGATGTATTTTAAAACTATTGCTGCTATCCGCTTATATATGTTGATTGATGAGCACCCCCTTGTAAAGACATATTCGACCGGGGTTTGAGACGTGCTTGCTGTCATGGCGGTTGCTTCTTTGCCTACTTTTCGTTGATCGACTAATTTATCCTCTTTTGGGACCCACTCAAAGTTTGGAAATTGCGTCCAATCAGTGGCGGAGTCGTGAAGGAAATGTGGGCCGGACCACCATACATGGCTAGCAATTTGTTCCTTAGTCAGTCCTCTTGTCGCGCAGTCAGCGACGTTGTTTTTGGAAGAGACATAGTTTAAATACGTTTGGATTCCATTTTGTGACCACGTTTGTAAGGTGTTTCGTATTTCCTTGCACCGGTTGTCGACGAATGTACCGTTTTTGCTGTTTGATTGCATCCAGTGCAAGGAAACTTGCGAATCGCTGTATATTCTTATTGTAGTTATTTTAAGCGCAAGTTCTTTTAACACGAATGCTGTGAGTCGTATACCGATTAAGAGAGCCATAAGTTCTAATCGTGGGATCGTCATAGTTTTCGACTTACCGTTAATTGGGGCTAGTCGATGTCTCGCCATTATTAACGACCAGGGTCGGTCGCCGGCTCCGCCGGCGCCGACGCTGGAGTGTGCGGGCCACGCAAGGCTAGCCGGCTTCGCCGGCATTGCATCCGCGGGCCACGTCGGGCTAGCCGGCTCCGCCGGCGTCGAGTATGGCGGGCCACGCTAGAGACATAGCCCAAACCTAGCTACGGATGCTTCCTCACCCAGCTCGGTCGCCGGCTCCGCCGGCGCCGACGCTGGGTAAGGAAGCATCCGTATCGTCGAGCACGTTGAAACTTACGCCTACTCCAGACTGATTCCTAGCTTCGTACCACTCAGTATAGCACGCAGAAGAATATTCTCAGCACTCCTTCTTCATCTAGCGTTGAGTTCACAGCCTATTGCAGCTTGTCAAGCCTAAAGAAATGTCTGACTCTTTTGTCCATTCGTCGTGCTTCGAGCCGCTAGGTGTGGCGAATTCCGGAGGTGACTTCATCAGCCACTAATTTTGAGGGAAGAATTATTCCAAGAGCCTAGTGTAGTCGAAAACTGGGAGTGGAACGGGAACTTCGTTTCCACTGTTGACGAACCACTACAGACAATAACTTAAGCCTCCCTCCTTTATGAGATTTGTGAGATTTTCTGTCTCTGATTTCCCGACCTCCAATGTGTCAGATAGAAATCGTGGTCGGTTCGGTTTGAGAGAAAACCGATAGCACCACTCAAATGATCGATCCCTAGCGTCGATGTCGTACATGTTTAAACGAATGCTTACTACAGATCGAATGATGGCGGGCCACGAATATCAGTAACATCCCAGTACAGCACTCAGGGAAATGTCCGCAGCACTCCTGCTTAAGACAAAAAATACTATCCTCGTCTGCATATAATAGTATGGAAACTGGTCAAAGCACTGCCGAATATTGAGGACCAAGGAGCAAGACCTGGTTAAAATCGTAGTCGAACTGAGCGTAGGTCCGACGAACTTTCTTCGCTGACCTCTCCTGGTCCACCCCTTAAACTTGGAGGACCTGGACAGGTAGAAATAGCTTAGTAATCCAGCGCGCGAGGTATATATGCTCTTGAGATCAAAGTAAACAATTTCCAAATCAAAAGAAGCGTCTTCGAGACCATGACATTGACCAATCAATAAAATCGGTTGATATTGATTGCTTGACGGAAGCTTCGGTGGCTGATTACCTGGTCATCCTCGCGTCGGTCATCATAATCACGGAACGCCCGCCCGATTAAGTCTGGCGAGAACCAATAGCTCCGCTCAAACGATGGATAATATCGATCGATATTGATTTTCTGAGCGACTAATAGGACCGACTGCCCGAACGAAACACCATCGGCCATAACAATATGCTGTTGCTAATGTTAGATAGCTGAACGAAGAAGTACACGCCAACAGATACGTCACTCGAAACCTCATGGATTGTTCTTTGATTTCCATCCCTCTGGTAGTTGGTCGATAAACACCCTAGATGTGGTCAACATGCGCATCTACAGGTCATGTGTCGTTGGGAGTAAACACTTATACCTTTGTCCTTTTCGAATTTCGAATAGTCGAATTTCGGATAAATTCGAATTTCGAATATTCGAATATTCGACTATTCGAAAAAAGTCTAATATTCGAATTATTCGATTATTCGAATATTCGAGAAAGTCCAATATTCGAATTATTCATTTATTCGAATATTCGAAAGTGGCCAATATTCGAATATTCGTTTATTCGAATATTCGAAGGCTTCGAATATCGAATATTCGAATAGTCGAATATTCGAATATTCTTTATCAATCTCTTAACAAGTTAGTGGCACTCTTCTTCGAAAACCAGGGGAGTGTGACCTTATGATAAAAACGACGTTTGAGTTTCGCGCGTCGCTCAAAGTGCGCCGAATTGTGTATACGCAATCTGACAAGGGAGTCAATGAACTTCCCGTGGAGATTTCCAAAATGACCTATTGCTTGTTATAAGGGTGTGTCTAAGAAGCACCATAGTCGTCTTCAAATGTCCTGCGGGCATCTGGGTAGGTAAAAAATTACAAAAAACTGTAGCACTTCAGTGCTGGCTGATAAGGCGAAAGTGACGCCCTGAATGGCCTTGAAATACTCAGAAATTAACATGCAGATGCTATAGAGCTTTAATTATAGTTAGATGTTAGAAATCTGACAGTTTATTAGGTTTCCCGAAAGGGACTGCAAGGTACATTCAAGTGCGACAAACTGGGGGTGTGGATAGCGGGGAGAGGTCCAGGTTCGAATCTAGGAGAGGTGTTTACGGATTGCTGTGCGTTTTGGTAAGTGTAGAACACATTCTCATTTTAACCATATTTACGAACATGATCGAAATGTTTTGCTTCAGTCCATCTCAGGGATGTGCTGATCGGGCTTCGCGTTTCTATAGAGAACGTTTCTCTTGTAAATTTTACTAATTTTACCATCTCTTATAAAATGTATCATTTTTGACCCACTCCGTAGTATTGGTCTTCTTGCAGCCTACTCCCACGCTGACAGGGGGGGGGGGGCTTTCCAAACGTAGGTACTTGTAGTAATTCTCAAGACTTCGTAAGTAGAGAATAAAATTTCGTCCAAACGTTGTCCTGAGGGTTAACTGAGGTTCTGATCACGAAGCTGGCAAACGCTTTCGGTGTTACGGTCGACCACAATAGGCGATGGTGAGTATGTGCAAGAAAAGGTGCAGAATAACCGGCCGTGTTGTACTATCGTGACTCCAAAAATTGAGTGGAGGTCGGAATTTTTTTCGCCCAAACATCGCCTGTACTGCTACTTTGGATGCTGAGCACGAATATGGTATCCAATTTCGACAATTTGGCCGCTTACGATATTTCATAGTGTGTGTTCGTGAGTAAGGATGGGGTTGTCATGACCATTGATTTCGTTCTTTCCTCGCCTTAGGAAATTATTTAGGCTGCTGCCACGAATCTGTCATTTCTTTTTCTAAATTATCCATTTTTCGTGCACTACTTTCCATCTCAAAGTCGAAGACTGGAAAGCAAGTCTGATCACATATGTAGGTGAAGAAAGCGATTCTATGTACTCAAACAGATAAACTTGATCACTCATGAAAATGTGGAATCACGCGATCACGTGAAAACGTTTACTAGATTTGCGATCAGCACCTCAATTAGCCCTCTAGACGACGTTTGGGCGAAACCTGCTTTCGATCTCCGGAGTTGTGGGAGTACAAGTCCCTAAACCTTCGATTAGCAGAGAGTGGTGGGGAGGCGATGGGCAGCAGGGGTTTGAGTTAAATTTTTCGGTAAATTTTTAACGACCACTTTTTAACGAAAAATTTTCGCGTTAAAAAGGTAAATTCGGTAAATTCGTTAAATAAAATGTCCCTTAGCTGCATTCAGTTTTAAACCACTGGGGTGCCTCTCGGAAAATCCCCCACAGCGCTCAATAGGTCACTTATAAGATCCCCACGGGAAGTTCATTGGCCTCCCTTGTGAGTTGACGCGAAGTAAGCGCTGCAAGCGCGGCCCTCCGTTGAGCACCTGCTTCCTTGTAAACGGCCGTCGAGCGTGCTGTGGCCATTCACGTGAATCGCAAGTGATTAGGGTTATGCCTGTACACAGATATTTTTACCTTTTACCAGAGCCGAAGGGGCTGCGGTAGGGAGGTAGAACTTTCAGGGGCCTAGAAAGCTCCTGCTTTCTGCCAATAAAGACGTTGAAGAAGAGAGGAAGAGCAATGGCTATGGAGTACAAGAGCCAGTCATACTCCGTTTCCTATGAAAGTGAGCCATCCCCATTTTCGCTCTAACACTGTCCAAGTCGTAGTGTCTTGTCAGATTAGATTCCAGCGCGGGTCCGTTTCTCTTCAACGGAGCTAGAACACAAACTGAATGCTATTCATGAGACTCCAGTGCGCCCTTTTTGCACCAGATCGCCTTTGTGTCATTTCTCCGCCCATGATAATCATTATCATTCTTTTACCACCTGGAAGCTTCGCTATAACATAAGGGAAGATAGCAACCTATAGAGAAAGACCTATAACAATCTAGCTCTGCCTACCCAAGGTGTTTCTCTCTTCTCGGTGCACGAATTCTTAGGGAAGCAAAGCGTGCTTCCCTAAGAATTCGTGCACCGAGAAGAGAGAAATTATACCGCTGCTATTGTCCTTTGGTCTCGTAAAGGAAATGGATGGAGCATCCATCCATTTCCTTCACAGTGGGTAATAAAAAATAATTAAATGTCAACCACTGGGTGACGACAGTAAATAATAGTGTTCATTTGATTATTCGAATATTCGACTATTCGAAATTCGATAATTCGAAATTCGACTTTTTGAAAATCGAATATTATTCGATCATTCGAAATTCGAAATTTTGAAAATCGAATATTATTCGATCATTCGAAATTCGAAATTTTGAAAATCGAATATTATTCGATCATTCGAAATTCGAAATTTAGAAAATCGAATATTATTCGATCATTCGAAATTCGAAGTTTTGAAAATCCGATATTATTCGATCATTCGAAATTCGAATTTTTTTCCCAAGGACAAAGGTATAGTAAACACCCGCTGTCGCCGCGGGCCTCGGGCAGCGCGGCGGGCTTCGGACAGCGCGGCGGGCTTTGGACAGCGCGGTGGGCTTCGTAATTATGGTAATGATAATGATAAAGATGATAATGATGACTCCGTAAACACCGTAGATGCGATGAACCGATCACCGTCTCCTGTCAACACCTCATTTGTCGTCAGCAGGGCTCACCCGCTGCCACCGCGGGACTCGGACAGCGCGGCGAGCCTCGGACAGCGCGGCGGGCCTCTTACAGCGTAGTGGGCTTCAGAATGATAGTAGTGATAATGATAAAGATGATAATGATGACTCCGTAAACACAGTAGATGCTATAGGCCGATCAACGTCTCCCGTCAACACCTCATTTGTCGTCAGCAGGGCAGACCTGCTGTTGCCGCGGGCCTTGGACAGCGCGGCGAAGCTTCAGACATGACTCATGCCTCTCCCGATTATATATAGTAAAGATAGTAAAGATGTGCGTATTGATCCCTGGGTATCGATCGATCTTAAGTACACCACTGCCGCGTACGATCGTATAGATACGTCAACAAATGCATGTAACTGATATTCACTGTTGTTTACGTTCATCGAGATGGGTCGAGGGAATGTGGCGACGTAATCTGCCGCTCCATCGCAGATCGATTTCCATTTCTTGTCAAGGGCAGGAGTTAGCGGTTCATCCCACTTGTATTCCATTTTCCACAAGTTCTGCAGAAACAGTTTGGCGAAGAGGAGAAGTGGGATGAGAAATCCAAGGGGATCGAATGTGGAATGTGTTGCCTATAGTACTTTACGCTTCGTCGGGTTTTCGAAATATCGAAGTTTGCATTCAATGGAGAATGTGTCGTCGTTGTAACTCCAAGAGATTCCTAAAATGTGTACGGATTTGCTTGTCAAAAGGTCCTCCGTAGGGATGGTATTATTACACGTCTCGTCATTCGTGATGAACTGGCGAAGGTTCATGGACATGTTGCGGAAGACTTGTTTGCACATAAAGTACTTGTGAATGAGCTCCTGCGTGTTTGTGGCAGTCATCAAAACACTGTCAACATATAGATTTGAACTGAGTTGTTGAGAAATTTCTTCTGGGAACTCCCTTTGTTGTTCGATTCCATATTTGATTGAAATTCCTAGGAGAAATGGCGATGCATTTATTCCGAAGGGTAGTCTGCAAAAACGTAACACTCGTATGTTATCAGACGTGGGTGGCTTGTTCGTGTTTTTCAACCATAAGAAGCGAACGGAGTCTCGCTCCGATTCTTGTAGATGAATCATGTGGAACGCTTTTCGACATCAGCGATAATAATTTTGGGTCCTAGTCGAGATCTTAATAGGATACCACAAAGATTGGGCAGTATCAAGGGACCTTGGTGAATAACGTCGTTAAGACTGAGTTGCCCTTTCATTTTTGATGATGCGTCCAGGACTATCCTTGTTTTTGTTGTTGAACTCCCAGGTTTTATTGCTGCCTGATGTGGTATATAGTAGCAAGGAGAGGTGCCATTTGATAGACCTGGCACATCCTCGATGAACTCCTTTTTGAGTTGTTCGTTGATGATGGTGCAATATTCCGTCCAACATTGCGGGTTAGAGTCTTTGAGTTTGTAAAGCTGGTGAAGACGACTTAGTGCAAGGTTAAAGTTGTTCGCCAAGTCAAATTTTTTAGCATTCCATGGAATTGAACGAAAATATTACCGTCCCGGACTTCAACTGTAGAGTAGAACTGAGCAATAATTTGTTCATTTTCTTCTTCTTGCGTGGAGAGCTCTTTGATCCCTACACCTGGCAGCTTCCACATATCCACGAAACTGCTATCGTCACTGATGTGATTTTGTGCGGTGTAGGTTCGTATAATGGTTTCGTAAAAGTTTTCATCTTCAGGCTGGTCGTTGAAGTTTTTTGTGGGTGCGCCGGAAACCACTGGACCGAAGAAAGTAGGAGTGACAAAAAGTCCTGATGGAAGTCGAAGGGAAGGTTCGTTAAGCTTCATTATTAAGTTGAAGTAGTCAATTCCGATGAGTATTTCTGGAGTAATTGTCTCGGTTACGAAAAATGCAGAGTAACCGGGATAATTCTTGTGTAGGAGAAGTTTATCTTGTGGAGATAAGTCATTCATATGGAGTGGTGGTGTCAATTTGTTGTTGGCTAGGAACTCTAGAGTTATTTCTTCTCCATAGCTGTTGGATAACGAGGCGACTACTCGGTTTACTCTTTTCTTTTCTGCGCGTCCACCGAATGTATTCACTGTAATGATCATTTCTGACTGAGGTGTCAACATTATACGTTTCGCGAGAGAGTCCAATATGAACGATTGATCGGAGGCAGAGTCCAGCAGGGCATACACCGTTTCTTTTGCTTCGTAGCATCCATGGTGTATATTAACCGGGACCACCATCAATCGTGCGCTCTCGCTGTCTCCGCACTGGTTGCTGCACACTATAGATGGTTTACTGGATAAATGACTTTGTTGGATTTGTGCATTGACGTGTACATTGCTGCGAGGTGGTGACAAAGAAGGTTGAGAAAATCGAACCCTCTGTGTCGCATTCTGTGAATTCCTTGTAGTGACTAAAGACGGGCTTCGAAAAAAAACCGCGATTTCTTGAGGGAGATGGAGAATAGTTACGCGGATTATGATTGGTGGTTGTATTGTATTGTTCACGCGATAATGATCTTTGAAATGATGAACTCCTTCGTGCGTTAAGGCGATTTCTTCCAGGATTTTCGCGCGAATGTGACCGATTTCTGAATGTATGTCGAGTTGAAGGTGTAGGACTTCGCCCCGTAGGGTACCTGTTGGGTTGACCGTGTCGCCGTCTTCCATAGTTACTGTCATGGTTGTGAGGGCTTTGCCGAGTTTCGGGAGTGGGGGTCCTTTTAGTGTATCTTTGTCTACAAATAATTATGTTGTGGTGTCCTCCGCAGTTGCTACAATTGGGTTTACGGCAGAAACGCGTGCGATGCTTAGGGCTAAAACACTTCCAGCATGCAGTAACCACTTTGAGGCGCTCGATCTTTTGTTCTGGTGTGGGAAATTTTGGACAATATTGAAATCGATGCGATTTTCCACAACCAGTACATCTTGGGAATGTGTCGGTATGCGTGGAGAACACGGAATGTTCATTGCTACTCATTTCTTGTCGGCTCTCGATATGTTCCCTTCTTCGAACAACTATAGTGAGGTTATCTAGTAACTCGGTCATGTTCCAGATGCTTCCTTAATCGAATTCTTTTTTGGCTATTTCTTTCTGTATAGGCTTAGGAAAGGTATCGAGCACAATGCTTATCATGTGGGTTGTGTCGACTACCTCGCCTTGTTTCTGCAGGGTAGCGATGATGGCTTGAATGTCACTAAGGTTATTACGTAGGGACCGATGATCCTCACGACAAGGTTTCATAGATTTGAGCTGACGGACCATTGTCGTAGTGATGCGCTTGGGATCTTCATAAAGACTTTTGAGTTGACTTACTGCTCTTTCATATGAATCGCCTGTGCGAGGGATCATTTGTAGCGCTCGAGCCGCGTCTCCTTTACAACAGTTAAGTAGGATTGATAGCTTTTCGATATTGGAGTATGGTTGCTTGTGGACCAGTTCCTCGAAAAGTTCCCAAAAAGAACTGAAGTCCGTTGGGTTTCCACTAATGTCAGGAACCCTAAGTTCGTTACCAATGAGGCGATGGTTAAGCTCGACGCGATTATGGGGAACGTCAGTCGGAGGGAGCTGTAACCTTTGCGGTACTGGAATATATTCAGGGTAGTTTCCCTGTAGAGACGTAGGTGAGGTGGTAGTTCCATCGTGTTGCGACTGGTTGGGAATATTGGATGAAGAACAAGTGTCACCGATTGGGACATGACCAGAGCTGATAGCTTGCTGAACGAGTACTTCTTGGCATTGAAGCTCTACGAGACGTCTCTCCAGTTGTGCACCGACGTCTGTGGCGTTTTCTATGAGCTCATTCCCTTTTCATTCTTCCCAGTGTTCGTCAAACTTAAGTTCGATGTCAGACTTTTGTTCTTGAACAATATCTGCTATGGTACAATGACATTGCTCATAGAACTCCCATACTAAGTTTTTCTGGGTATCAATGAGATTGATGGCATTTTTCAAAATGATTTGCTGTGTAGCCAGGAACATGGTTAGTTCTGATTTATCAGATGGAAAGCTCCAAGCAGGTCGAAATTGTTCGGCTTCCTTCAGCAAGTTTTCCAGTGCAAGTAGATATCGCGTGATCTTCTGTTTCGCTATTTTCAGGTTGAATGGAGCCAGTGCTGCCATCGCAGACGATGTAGAATGGTTGAGGAATCGTAGCGAGTGGAGTTTATGATGTGCGCTTGATCAGATATGTTCTCTTTGCTTCGTTATGTTTTCGTTATCATTGCATTCATCGAGTATGAAATAAAACATTCCATCTTGTAGGGGTGTGTTTTGAGAGGGTATCATTTCTGACGCAGCGATGGGAAATCGTCTTCATCGCGATCTGCGAAATTGTTTCTTTCGCTAGATTCTGCAGAAACTAAAGTATGCTATGAATCGTGATAAGTAACAAAGTCGCGACGTGGTTTTCTGGGAGTTTCCCTTCTCTTTTATTGTCTTTCGGACTTGAAGCCGGGTTTTCTACGAGTCTTCCGTCTCGATTTATGATTTTGCATTGTTCTTGCGCTAATGACAGATAACTAAATAATAAGGTTGAGATCAAAATGTGAGGGTAAAGTATGAGAGGCGTAATGTGTGTAGTTAGCAAATATACAACGGAGCAAAGCAGGTAAGTATGGAGGCAAGGTAGAGGAAGACGTGCACACTCATGTTAGGTATAGAAGAGAGAGGGTAAGTTGATCAGGCTTACCGTCCCGGGTACTGTTTCGCGTGCGCGTGAACTTCAATGAGAGATGACTTGTGGATAGGTAATGGTGTAGAGGTCGAGTGTGGTCAGCTGTATGTGTATTAGATATTACAAGACGTTATGCCTTGGCCAAACGTTTGACTGTAGTTGTTTCAAAGGAGGGTACCTTGAAGGAATCTCTTGGAGCTTGTGTAATTGAATGAATGGATTGAAGTTATGGTGGTGCAGGTTGAGCCAGTTCGGCCGATGCACCATTTTGAGTCTTTCACGCTCAATTTATTTTCGAACAACATTTCCTACTAACCGTTTATTCT
The DNA here is from genome assembly GCA_947396885.1 of Heligmosomoides polygyrus polygyrus. NCBI lineage: Eukaryota > Metazoa > Nematoda > Chromadorea > Rhabditida > Heligmosomidae > Heligmosomoides > Heligmosomoides polygyrus. Next base: position 23,366,496 of record OX377203.1, on the reverse strand, counting down.
TCTACCAATACAACCAATCATTCTACTACCGATATATTCAATCGACCGTTTCGCTAGCTATGAAATCGACCATTCTGCAGTCGACCATATTGTGATGGACCATTTTGCCCATTATGCAATCGACCATTGGATGACCAAGATTATTCAACTTGAGCTTGGCTGGTATATGTATTTGTCTTGCAAAATACTCGCTTGTTCTTCTTTAGCTTCTTGCCTTGACTTGATTTGAAGTGGAGATTCCATGGATTCCGATCGATCGGCTAACATCCAACTAACGGCCTCCTCGCGCGTCAGGGGTGCATCCGACTTGTGCCGCTTGGCGAGCCAGACAGCCCGCCCCGCATCCTCTGCACCCCCGCTTAAGAGCGCTGATAGATGGGCGGAGTGAGCGGCGATTTCTGAACCGGAACGCGGTTCAGAACAAAGTGGGTTTGTCGTTGGTTTGGTTGAGGAAAGGGCTTTCCTATCCTACTTATCTTATCTCTTGCTCAGGAGCGATAGCGTCAGCTTCACGGAATGACCGAGGTCATTCCGCGAAGCTGACGCTTGCAGCGCTGGCGCTGGGAGTTAACGCTCAAGCGAAGTGTGCCATAAGTGCGCCGTCGCCCCTGACGCAGAGACACGTACTCTGCGTCTCTGCCCGATTCTTCATCATTATAGCTGCGTCAAGCAGCAGGAGTGTGCCCAACCCTTAATTGTTTGCGATAAGGTGCTCGGTGCAGAACAGGTATGGAGACTTCGCAATGGGGCGACGTGACGTCGCTTGATCGATATGGGAGATTATCATTATTCGCGTCGCGCCGCGATGCTGCTCTGAGCGTCCCCTTAGCGTCGAACAGCAGCGTCACGATAAGGTTCACATATGTGACACATATGATTACCACGTAATTTCCCACTTGCTTTCATGCGCACTGCTCTTGGTTTATTTCGGAGTGTTTTGTATTTTATTTTGCACTTAATCCTTATCACTCACCTCTCTGCAGTAAAGAGTGGAAATGAAACTTGGTGGTAGGGCAAATACGATCTCGAACGACTGCTCGACTCGAGACAGGAGGAGGCGGTTGCCATTTACCAAGAGTACTTCGACTTCATGTGCGAAAGATCCACCACAGAAACCATCTTCATTGCTCGGGATGTGGTGAGGAAATATCTGGGAAGCGAGCTGTTAGCAAGCTTTGCTAAATCTGGAGGTCTCCACACTCCATGTCCTGGAAAGCTCTAAAGAAAAGGAGACATCAGAACATTTGACATCTGATGACAGCCAATAAGGTTATTTGCGAAGGCTCCGACGTGTGCCAGCAGGTGGTGATGAAGAATGAGGATATCACAGATGTAAAGAGTTCACCAAGGGTCGGCCGAAGTCCGTTCCTCTTTCGGCTGACGCCTGTCATTGGAGTGAGCAACCTAGAGGAAGTCACTAGAACATCCTCTCGCCTACCAGCTTCAACGAGCTTAAGGAGAAAGCGCAGCTGTAGCATAAAGCATTAGCAAAGAAAAACAAAAACTGCTGCTGAACGTGAAGAAGGCCACGCTCAGTAGTTCACGTAGACGGCCTGTTTTCACTGATCATGTGGGCCACAGCTTGTTTTCGTTTTCTCGCCATCGTCATCCAAGATGTGTTGCCATTCAAAAATCTTGACTTGACGTGTAAGTTGTTTTATTCCCAACTGAAATTCAAGTTGGGTCAGCCGTGCAGCGAACGAATGGACCCACCTTGATAGATATCTCCCATGAGGGCGTATGTCGCTCGAAATCCACTCTAGTGTCTTTCCGTCCTTCGGTCATCTTGTCTCACCAGGCTGTAACGGTCATCGGTATTTAGCCTGCTGCATGTAGTCCGCTGGGTCACGAAAATAAGACATTCTTCTCACTGTGAAGTCCAACTCGAGTTCGCCGGCTGCGCTTTAAAATACGTCACTCTAGCGCACTGTAAGTGGCCCTTTGCACCTGTCACGCAGCAGCAATGTCGACTCGTCTCCGCTGCGTCACAAAGCGAAGGGCAGTCGGGGTGAGTAGTATACCTTTGTCCTTGGGAAAAAATTTCGAATTTCGAATGATCGAATAATATCCGATTTTCAAAATTTCGAATTTCGAATGATCGAATAATATTCGATTTTCAAAATTTCGAATTTCGAATGATCGAATAATATTCGATTTTCAAAATTTCGAATTTCGAATGATCGAATAATATTCGATTTTCAAAATTTCGAATTTCGAATGATCGAATAATATTCGATTTTCAAAAAGTCGAATTTCGAATTATCGAATTTCGAATAGTCGAATATTCGAATAATCAAATGAACACTATTATTTACTGTCGTCACCCAGTGGTTGACATTTAATTATTTTTTATTACCCACTGTGAAGGAAATGGATGGATGCTCCATCCATTTCCTTTACGAGACCAAAGGACAATAGCAGCGGTATAATTTCTCTCTTCTCGGTGCACGAATTCTTAGGGAAGCACGCTTTGCTTCCCTAAGAATTCGTGCACCGAGAAGAGAGAAACACCTTGGGTAGGCAGAGCTAGATTGTTATAGGTCTTTCTCTATAGGTTGCTATCTTCCCTTATGTTATAGCGAAGCTTCCAGGTGGTAAAAGAATGATTATCATGGGCGGAGAAATGACACAAAGGCGATCTGGTGCAAAAAGGGCGCACGGAGTCTCATGAATAGCATTCAGTTTGTGTTCTAGCTCCGTTGAAGAGAAACGGACCCGCGCTGGAATCTAATCTGACAAGACACTACGACTTGGACAGTGTTAGAGCGAAAATGGGGATGGCTCACTTTCATAGGAAACGGAGTATGACTGGCTCTTGTACTCCATAGCCATTGCTCTTCCTCTCTTCTTCAACGTCTTTATTGGCAGAAAGCAGGAGCTTTCTAGGCCCCTGAAAGTTCTACCTCCCTACCGCAGCCCCTTCGGCTCTGGTAAAAGGTAAAAATATCTGTGTACAGGCATAACCCTAATCACTTGCGATTCACGTGAATGGCCACAGCACGCTCGACGGCCGTTTACAAGGAAGCAGGTGCTCAACGGAGGGCCGCGCTTGCAGCGCTTACTTCGCGTCAACTCACAAGGGAGGCCAATGAACTTCCCGTGGGGATCTTATAAGTGACCTATTGAGCGCTGTGGGGGATTTTCCGAGAGGCACCCCAGTGGTTTAAAACTGAATGCAGCTAAGGGACATTTTATTTAACGAATTTACCGAATTTACCTTTTTAACGCGAAAATTTTTCGTTAAAAAGTGGTCGTTAAAAATTTACCGAAAAATTTAACTCAAACCCCTGCTGCCCATCGCCTCCCCACCACTCTCTGCTAATCGAAGGTTTAGGGACTTGTACTCCCACAACTCCGGAGATCGAAAGCAGGTTTCGCCCAAACGTCGTCTAGAGGGCTAATTGAGGTGCTGATCGCAAATCTAGTAAACGTTTTCACGTGATCGCGTGATTCCACATTTTCATGAGTGATCAAGTTTATCTGTTTGAGTACATAGAATCGCTTTCTTCACCTACATATGTGATCAGACTTGCTTTCCAGTCTTCGACTTTGAGATGGAAAGTAGTGCACGAAAAATGGATAATTTAGAAAAAGAAATGACAGATTCGTGGCAGCAGCCTAAATAATTTCCTAAGGCGAGGAAAGAACGAAATCAATGGTCATGACAACCCCATCCTTACTCACGAACACACACTATGAAATATCGTAAGCGGCCAAATTGTCGAAATTGGATACCATATTCGTGCTCAGCATCCAAAGTAGCAGTACAGGCGATGTTTGGGCGAAAAAAATTCCGACCTCCACTCAATTTTTGGAGTCACGATAGTACAACACGGCCGGTTATTCTGCACCTTTTCTTGCACATACTCACCATCGCCTATTGTGGTCGACCGTAACACCGAAAGCGTTTGCCAGCTTCGTGATCAGAACCTCAGTTAACCCTCAGGACAACGTTTGGACGAAATTTTATTCTCTACTTACGAAGTCTTGAGAATTACTACAAGTACCTACGTTTGGAAAGCCCCCCCCCCCCTGTCAGCGTGGGAGTAGGCTGCAAGAAGACCAATACTACGGAGTGGGTCAAAAATGATACATTTTATAAGAGATGGTAAAATTAGTAAAATTTACAAGAGAAACGTTCTCTATAGAAACGCGAAGCCCGATCAGCACATCCCTGAGATGGACTGAAGCAAAACATTTCGATCATGTTCGTAAATATGGTTAAAATGAGAATGTGTTCTACACTTACCAAAACGCACAGCAATCCGTAAACACCTCTCCTAGATTCGAACCTGGACCTCTCCCCGCTATCCACACCCCCAGTTTGTCGCACTTGAATGTACCTTGCAGTCCCTTTCGGGAAACCTAATAAACTGTCAGATTTCTAACATCTAACTATAATTAAAGCTCTATAGCATCTGCATGTTAATTTCTGAGTATTTCAAGGCCATTCAGGGCGTCACTTTCGCCTTATCAGCCAGCACTGAAGTGCTACAGTTTTTTGTAATTTTTTACCTACCCAGATGCCCGCAGGACATTTGAAGACGACTATGGTGCTTCTTAGACACACCCTTATAACAAGCAATAGGTCATTTTGGAAATCTCCACGGGAAGTTCATTGACTCCCTTGTCAGATTGCGTATACACAATTCGGCGCACTTTGAGCGACGCGCGAAACTCAAACGTCGTTTTTTATCATAAGGTCACACTCCCCTGGTTTTCGAAGAAGAGTGCCACTAACTTGTTAAGAGATTGATAAAGAATATTCGAATATTCGACTATTCGAATATTCGATATTCGAAGCCTTCGAATATTCGAATAAACGAATATTCGAATATTGGCCACTTTCGAATATTCGAATAAATGAATAATTCGAATATTGGACTTTCTCGAATATTCGAATAATCGAATAATTCGAATATTGGACTTTCTCGAATATTCGAATAATCGAATAATTCGAATATTGGACTTTTTTCGAATAGTCGAATATTCGAATATTCGAAATTCGAATTTATTCGAAATTCGACTATTCGAAATTCGAAAAGGACAAAGGTATAGTGAGTAGGTGTGCTCGGAGGTCAGGGTCGGTCAGATGATTTGTAGCTCTCTTGAGGGGTCCATGTCGTTCTTCACCTCCTATCCTTTCGTATAGTTTTCGTTGTGATCCGAATGGCATGAGAACACACGCTGCAATGTCTCAATGAGAGAGAGCCTTAAAGTTGAATTCCTTCTCGCAGAGGACGTTCTAAGTGAATAAATCTTCTCCTATCAGTCCTATCGTTTTTTTTTGCGCTTCATTTAGGTGCTTTCTAGCATCGCTTCTGCTCAACGGTAGAATTCGAGAAGAGTATGATGTTGTCAGCAGAACGAAGATAAGCCGCGTGCACACTTTGCAGCGAGGAGCAGGCAGAATGCGACCGGAGCTGGTCACCGCCAATGTTCCACTGCGACACTATGAACTGCGCCGTGGCCGCATGCAGCGACCGGTGATTCCTCACTGCCACTGCCAAACTTTCGCCACACGGTTTCGGCTTGTCGCACTCCTTTTTTCAATGAAAATGGTAAGGAGGTGAAGGAACAGCCGTCGTCGACTGTCGTCTTGCACCCAGCGTAGCCTTCGGCTAGTGTTCTCATGTAGGATCAATCTACTCCTTGGTCGATGAGCGGTGACGGAGTGGCGTTCATTTTCCCGCTGTTGAATGCCACTAGTCTAAAAAGCTAGAGACAGACGGTATTCCCGGCAAGCCTCAATAACCCGTGAGACGTCCTATAGGCAGTCCATGGAGGTAAACCTGTTGCGGAATCTGCTCTGAAATGTGTCGATTAAAGCCTATGGTATAGTCCCGCGGAAGTGTGGGAACAATCTTGCTAGGACCCAGTGCGCTCCCAATAGCCGCACCCCACAACACCCATTTTCCGCGGATCGTCGGTGACGGTCGGTGAACGGGTTGGTTTACTTCTCGTCCGCGGAACGACAACCTCCGGCGGTGGAATGCATCGCGGGAGGCTGTCGGTTGGCGACCCTCCAACAGCTGATTGGGCTCTAGTGTTCAAGTTTCTTTGTTTTTTGGCATTGTGCATAGTAACTTCTTTCCAGGTACCGTCGTAAAGCTGTTTCAGCGGCCCGGCTCTCCACACTGATGTTGGACCACAAATTGCGGGTTGCCGGTGGTTTCAGCTCCTTTTTACACTGACAGCAATTCTGTTCCTGAAGTTCATATGTTCGTTTTGTTAACTTGTCATTATGCATATTAGCTTCTTTCCCAGGTTCCCTCGTCAAGCTGCTTCACTGGTTGGAGGTGGTTTCAGTTCATTTTTACATTGACAGCAATTCTTTTTGTGAAGTTCCTATGTTGTTTTTTATTAATGTGTATATTAGCTTGTTATTATTCCTTAACCTTCTTTGTTTTTTTGTCATGGCGCATATTTGCTTCTTTTCCAGGTACCCTTGCGCTGTCCACAGTCACTGTAGTTCCATCATGTTTGTTTAGCGATTCCTTCAATGCGAATTGTTTTCTGTGTTAGGTTCCATTTCCTTCGTACTCCAGTCACAGAAGCCAATGACTAGAGTTAGAAATGTAGTCAAAGTCTGTCTTCTGTCGATCAAAGTCTTTCAAAGCCCTTCCACAGAAAGGTGAGTTGATTTATGGCCAATCCCGCACTCTCACTGTCTCCTTCCGAGTGAGATCTCCCGATCCGTTATGTTAAGGCTAAACTGGTGGAGCGCGAACAGATGAAGCCACGTCATTTTTCCCATTTGTCCCACAGTTTACCCTCGCCTTATGCTATGTCTTCGAGGTGAACTTTGATATTTGAAGCAACAACGTATGAAATTGAGACAGAATTGTGTTGATTACAATTGTCAGGTTGGGAAGGTATCTTTTGCTCATGCCAAACACTGGTGGTATGGGTATAATCAAAACCCATTTATTTCGCTTTCTAAAGATGGTTAACATCCAAATGTCTCACTTCTTCCACCAGACTATAGATTTGCAAGAATCTCTCAATCTGCCTGATTCACATTTAACATGCATTTAGGTGAATGCAAAGACCCCCTGATCATCGATTTATGCGACATCTGCACCCCAGCTTTACAAGAGCGGTTACGTCTACAGCGAGCTGCTATGAAGGTAATCTTAGGAGAACCTTCGTCAAAAATGGGGAGCGAACTGCTTTCTCTCTTAATTATTGTTTTTAGAAGGAGAAGGATGCGAAAATGAAACGTATGCGAAAGAATAAGATGACGGCACTGATCCTACGGTAAAAACGAGAAGATTTCTTTCGCAAGGCTGTGTGCTTAACTTAAAGCGCGTCCTTTCCATAAGGAGGTGAAAGACTATGGAAAACCGTTACCGTTTTCGTTCCCTGACGATGAAGGCAGTAACAACTCCGGATCCTATGAACTGGAGGTGAGGATCAATTTCTATAGAGTCCCTTGTTTTTTCTGTTTTCTTCTGCAGAAAGATCGAGTTCTCCTAAAGTTTTCCTCGCTCACTATGTTAGGGGCCAGGTCCAGCTCCAGTCGTTTTAGGCTGTGATAACGAATAAGAGCCGGTTGTCAAATTCTAGCCACTACGTGGCGTGGGTGCGTTTAGAAGATGACAAGAAAGTTAGAAGTTGATGGTATAACTCAAGTCAGTTCGTATTGTCCGCTTAAGGACATACTTGTATGAGGAAGCGAAAGCACTGACTTATTCATCGGCTTGTCATCGCATGTCATAGGCCAATTACATGTTCGAATTGATTAACGCCGAACTTCATTCTAATATATTATTACTTGGCTCAATGCTGTATCTATTCGCTATTTTTGCACTATATTGATATTATATTCTTTGATTTACTATAGTTGTGCTACTCATTATTTCTTATTGAAATATTGAAACAGAGCTTTCACAGAGGCTTCCGCAGAAGTCCTCCTCACGGGCTCTAGGGATAAAAATTGGTGAAAACTGCTCCACATACTCCAGGTCCTGGCTTTTTATGAAAAAAGTGAGCAACCATTCTGCCCATCTTTTGATCGATCCCTTGTGGAATGTTCCATGCATTCTATACGTCAATGAGACTTCATGGAGATAGTTGGAATGGAGTGATGGAAGGCTTGGTTGCTCTGGGCGGGATAGTCGAATCAAAAATTGTAATCGGGTGCACGCGACAGCCAGAGGATCCTCCGACTGCCCTACCACGCACCAGTTTTGAATTACTGAGAAAAATTAGTGCGACTGTGTACTTTGTCCTGCACTGATTTGCTTTATAAGCGTATTATGAGAAATGAAGACCGATTTTTTTCCAATTGCACGTTGTTGGACGTATTTAGATCCATACTGCTCTTATGTTGCCTAACCATGGCACACTTCAGGTGTTCAAGCTGTCCGGAGGTGGAGACAGGAACTGCGCCTACGTGGTGGTGTGCGGAGCGTGCGCCATTAAAGAGTATCCGGAACTTAAGGAGAAGAAGGAGCTAAAATCCGTGCTGCCGAACTAGACCAGCTTTTCAATCGTCGGCTTTTGCTGTTTCCAGTCGAAGCCCTTACTAATTCCATGGACCAACTGCATTACATGTCTACGGATCTTCTCTGTTTTGGCTAAGGGTTTCTTCCTCTAATATGTTGATGTTCAGGTATTCCTGTATCGGCGATGCATATGAGTTTCTCAGTCATAAATCTATTTAATTGTGCGCTCATACAGGAGTATAATGCCTTAAGTAGTTTTGAAGGAATAGTAGGTAGGAATACACACGTCACGAAGCACAGCGAGCCGTCGTCAATGGCTCATTAGTGATACGAAGGAACGGCCCTCCCATGTTAAGGCTCAGCCTGACTATTACGCCAAGACGATTGAATACTGGGGGACTTCGATGGTGTATGTGGAAAGTATTGCAGTTGAATCTTGAGGGGACGGTGTTTATGAGAAGAGAGTCATTCCCCTTACCCCATCCCTATTGCTGTCAGACAGTTAACAACGGGATCAAGCAGTCTACCAATGCCGATTAGTTTCATTTACGTTTCCACAGACTAATTACTATGAATGGAGACTGTCACAATGTGTTCCCCACGACATAGTTGAAAACGTGAACTTCAGAGAATAAATCGCGTACGTGCGACAGAGGGTGGATAGGTCCTAGGGAAGCAGTTCTGAAGATTTGTTCTACGATATTCCGCTTCACTATTCTAAATACATTGTGAAACCAGTTTTTTTACAGTAATGGAAATGCACGCCGGCTTGGCGAGAGCCGAATTGTCGCGCTCTGTCCGTGCGTTGGATTGTTCCTAAACAACAGTCATGCTTGTCAAGTTGCACTTTATGTGATGTGAAGTAAGTGAAAACAAGCTTCTCTTCAAGATTTAGCAGATCTAAGAAACACCTCGCCATTACGGCAAGAGTGGTGTAATGCTCTATTGAGACTTGTTCATTCTCATCTCCTTGGTGTTTCAGTCCTCCTCGGTCGAATGACACCGTAGGGAGCAAAATATTAGCCAGAGCCTCAGCAATCGTTTGGAGAGGCCCGCAGGCAGACTCGCCCGTGTAGGCGGGTCAATGCGCAGGATGAAGTGGGCGCGCCGGGAGGGACAACAACTCCTGGCTCCCGTACGTTTAGTAAGACCTGCAAGAAAACAAGATCGGTCAAGAGCAGGTTCTGTGAGTGTCAGTATATTCAATATAAAAGTCTTAAATCTGTATCTTTACTTTTGCAAAGAACACTTCACAGGAACTTCGCACGCGTGACAAATAGCAGCATGAGGCGACCAACACTGGCCGCTAGCAACTTAAAGTCTCTCACCAGCAAAGATCTTTGTGTTGGCAAGGGAGCAAATAAGATAAGGACTCAATACATTTTCAGAATACTTGGACGGGCGCAGATGGTGTGGTGTTAACGGCAAAATCTGGAGGCGTTAAACAATTGATGGATTAAACTCACCTTGTGAATCGGCATCGGCAACATAGGATGGAAGATCATTAGAAATCCACTGACAAAATGCACAGCTAACTGCACGCAATCGAATATCATTAAAATAAGCATGATCTTATATGAAGGACAATGTGGCCGCTCTGAACGATTTTGGACTCCCTGAACGAGGATGTCTAATTTCGCTCGTCACTCCAAAAGTAAAAAGATAAAAGCTGAAAATCCATGGGCATAAAAACCTATCAGTTGACCTAAATTTATTATATAGCTTAAAAATTGTTTTATCGCCCTGATTGGCTGAAAGGAATATGGAAGGGGTTCATCAACTGAGGTAGAGAACATTGCAGAAGACGCCCTACGACGTGTATTAGTTTCATATGTAAAGCATACGTTGTGCTTCGTATCGAGGGCAAACTTTTTTCGAAATTTCAACGATAACTTTCTAGTCAGAATTGTGACACGTGTGAAAGAAAAACTCCCAAGCTCAAGATAAATGACAAAGAAAAAATGAGTTGTAGTTTAAACGGGAAACGCCTACTCTAAAGCGTCGTAATATTTACATAATGGACTGCATATCGAGTCGTTTGAGACCAAAATTATAACTTCAGAAGTCATAATTTTTGCTGACTACGCGAATTTCAACGCCTGTTGCACATTTTCATGCGACGATTAAGTGCTCTGCTAAAGAGCTGGTTTGAGATTCTCGAAATGCTAACATAACGAGTGGCAAAAATAAAAATTCTAAATAAACGTACTATAGCGGCAATGATGCAGAAAATTAGAAGTGAAAATGAAAGCCAAGACGTGAGAACGCCTAAAAACACGTGATACTTCTCGTACAGTTCCATGTCGTAGTCTTCGTCACACACGCTGCACTGCGAAGACTCCATATTGCTCAGGTGTAAACGCAGTTACTGGATCAGCAATCTACAATACGATTCAGAAGTTGAAGACACCTTGCATTACTATTAAACTTTATATGGTAGAAGCTAGAAGGGCATGAAAAAAAGCTAAGAGCTTTGATAGCTTTGGGAATAGGAAGGTGATCAGTTTCTCGTCCTCATTAGAGCTCGTCGATTGTAGATATGAACTTGCGTTCAGAAGGGAATATTCTGCAAAATGCCGCGAGGTGATGCGGAGAGGAGTTCTCTACTGCCCTTTTTCATTCTAGAAATTAAGCAGTAATAATGCGCTTCCTAAGGCAGATACGATTTCGTTCGCATAGGTTTTTGGCATCGGCCTAATTACACACACAGGCTAACAGCAGTACTCCATTCATTCATAGGTATATAATTTGGTGCCAGATTTGCATGTAAAGTAAAATTATTATAATCTGTTGAGGATGAAGATTGCGCTGGCTCCGAAGGGAACTCATTAGATGAACAAGCCCATCAAAAGAACCACGAGGCAAGTCACTGTAAGTGTCCTTCTATGTCGCTGTAAGTGACGAAGAAGGAACGTCATCAACATCCAGCGCTGTTTAATTTTAGCCGAATTCATTGACGACCCAAGTTGCTTTTAAAATAAGAAAATAAAGTTAACACACATAAAGAACAGAAAAAAACATAATATCGCTATGCACTGCAAACTAGTATTTCTTATACTTTACAGCCATCAGGAGCTCAAATACAAGTAGCCTGAAACAATGTATGAACAAAAAAATTATAATAAAAGTAATAGGTAAATTGAAAGTAATCAAATTTTAAGGAAATAATTTAGTTGTAGTAGAACGGTGCAGAGGTCTGATAGGCAACCAGTATAGCTATGGCGTTATTCCGATTGTATGAGTGAATCACTTTTGAAGAGCCTAAAAGATGGAAGCACCTAGGAGTCCGGTCTTAATTCCGGTCATACCTAGGAGGGTCACAGCCTTATTACGTTTCCATTCGCTGCTGCTTCCATAGGAACTGCGTTAACCTAACCGACTTGAAAAAAAAAACAGTTGTCTGAATATAGAGACTTATTCATAACATATGAAAACAATTTAACTATGTGACTAAAGGATAAAATTATCAGGGATTACTCGGGCTTTTCCGTACTTAAGCTCCTGACAGCCGCTATCATCAGAGGAAAACAAAAAAGAAAGCAGGTATAGTGACACAGTAAAACATGTTTAGAAGAAAAAAGAAGACAAAAGAAGAGAAGGCTTCAATTCTTGAGCAACATATCACTCAGATGGGATGTATCTTGGATAAGAAGTTAGGCAACCACAAAAAAGGAACCATAAGCAAAAAAAACTTGTTTGCCCATGCAATGATTTGCAGTGGTCGGCCAGTGAGCAAGTCAGCGTTTTATCCTTCCCAGACACGTCTGGTGCCAATTCAACGATCCCGAAGGAATGAAAGGTTTGCTTGGTGAGGGGGGGGGGGAATCCGAACGAGGAACATGGTATAGGGCTCCGAGTGTACTACACGCGCCCATTGATATAATAAATAAATACAATCATTAAAAATTTCCGGATGGGACACAGGTACCGAGGAGATGTCGGCCGTCGTGCTGCAAAACGGTTGATGAACCCCTGATGTAAGTTCTTCATCCTTCATGGAAAAGCCAAAAGGAAAAGAAAAAAGTGTCGGAAAATATGTGTACGAAAGTGTTAAGAACAGAACAGCAAACTGCTAGAAAAGCTGAAGCACTTGTGTACGGATCCTTATTGAACAAAGAAAGAAACTCAGAAGAAATGCTACCTGGTTCTGATGTAAGCCATATAGCCAGATGCCAACGTGCATCAGAAATCTTGGTGTCACGTGCAAAATGTATGCTGAAGATGTAAAAATTTGTAAAACGTGGGAGGTTTTCAATCATTCCAGTCAGCAATTGATTTTATCAGCTGTTGGGCGGATTTGCCATTTGTAGTTGAGAAGACACACTTTCTGATGATTGGACCGAAAACTCAGGCTCATTCGCCAGAACATAAAGTTAGTGGTCAGGTTTTGGAAAAGGTCGATCAAGACGTGGTCTCAGTTGCACTATAACGAGTGAGCGTTGATTCTCTTAGCACTGCAGACCCTTGGTGAAAAGGCTAATTACCGTATATACAACCTCTTCAGGATTTTGAAATCTAGGCAACCGGACGCTCACATTCCTGCCTTTAAATTCAATGTGCGCCCTATTGTGGATACTGACACAACCGTATTTAACCTAACTAATGAAAAAGATATCGACCTTCTAGAAAGTTCCAAGACAGCTTCACCAGGTAGCCTATGATGAGGTGCTTCTCGATGGATTACAGTGCAATCCCACGAAGACCTCAAAGGACGCTGAACTTTTCCCTCTCTTCGCTGGAAAATAGAAGGAAAGTTGCAGATTTCATTATGTTGTGTAGATTTCTCGCTAGTAAATTATCTAACAATTATACAGATTTCTTTGATGAAGTATACAAGATCAAGGCTCAAACTACGAGGCTCGTTGCTCGGTCGCTAAATAGCGGATAGGCGGCGACATCCTAACATATAGGTTTTTGTAGAAGTTTTTCTTGCTACTTGGAAAGAATGAAGACCTGATGAGGCCATTTTTGCATGCTTGTAACTTTTTTTAACGAGTTATAGAAAAGGAGAAATGATTCAATATGGTTGTTTCTGTCGACTCGTTCATGATTAGTGTTATCTTCTTCTTCTTCTCCTGAGCGTTTAGTCCCGCGCAGTCGCAGGGTCCTGGTGTTCTTGTGATCTGTCGCCACCTCATCCTATCAAGGGCGTCATCTGCCGTGGTGCCAACTTCGGCTTCTCTCTTGATGACGTCCTTCTATCTCTTCCTTGGGGCTCTTCTCGGACGCTTTCCGGGTGCCTCGAAATCTAGGGCCAACCTTGTGGGGTGATTCTCTGGTCTTCTGAGGACGTGTCCATACCACCTCAGGCGCTGCCCTCTCATCTTCAGCTGAATCGGGGCAGTCTTCATCACTGCTCTAACATCCTCGTTTCCCACCCTGTCCCGACGGGTCCATCCACATGCCCACCTCAGCATCTTCATCTCCGCGGCGTGCAGTTGCCGCTCCTGCGCCTTACCCAGGGCCCAGCACTCACTGCCGTAGAGGAGGGCAGGTCTCACAACTGTTCTATAGAGCTTGCCTTTGGCGTCCTTGAGCATCTACGGTAGCAGAGGATCCCTGTGGACTCCCTCCACTTGAGCCAGGCTGCGTTTATCCGTCCGCTGACCGCCTGGTCCTCACTTCCTTCCCGGGTAGGTCACTTCCGAGAGAGCGGAAGTCTTCCACCTTCTCGATCGTTTCCGCTTGGCAGTCTAGGATCGATCCAGCGCACTGTTCAGAGCTGATGAACTTCGTCTTCTTCACGTTCAGCCGTAGGCCGTTGTCTGCGAGGGCTCTCTGCCACAGCTGCACCTTCTCCTCCAGCTCCTCCTGGTTGTCGGCTACTAGGGGATGTCGTCTACGTAGAGGATCGTTCTGAGAGGGCCTACCTCAAGGCGGTTCACTATAGACTCAAGCGTCAGCAGGAAGAGGAACGGACTCAGAGCCGACCCTGGTGTACCCCTACAGTGATGTCTACTTTCCTTGTCACCCCGTATGGAGTTCGAATCGCCGCTTTCGAGCCCTCGTACATGTCCCTTATGACCGTGATCAAACGTTCCGGGGCACCCCTCCCGCGAAGGGCATTCCAGATTACGGCCTGTCATAGGCCTTCTCTAGATCCAGGAATGCCAGGAAGCAGGGTTTTCGTTTCTTCCGATATTTCTCCATCACCTGACGAGCGATGAAGATGGCGTCTGTGGTGGATCTCTCAGGCATAAAGCACCACTGCACCTGGGAGATGGGTACCATCTCCCTCAGCCTTGAGTAGACCAGTCGTTCGTAGATCTTCGTCGTGTGTGAGATCAATTTGATCCCTCGGTAGTTGGAGCATTCGAAAGCGTCTCTCTTCTGCTTGAATGGTGCTGTTCCTCCAGTTATCCCAGGCATCTATGGTGCTGTTCCTCCAGTCATCCCAGGCATCTTAACTTCTTTCGTGATTTTGTTGAGGAACTGCGTCAGCCAGTAGAATGCGAGGTCCCGAGCACCTTCCAAGCCTCTACTGGCACACCGTCTGGCCGTGCTGCCTTTCCGAGTTTCATCTTCCCTATGACCTTGCGAACCTCTTCTTGCGTCCAGGGTGGGATGGGTCCTTCCGTAGGTTGTTCTTCCTCGGCCTCCCGACGAGGGAACTCCTTGTTCAGGAGTTCTTAAAGTACTCCTCCCATCTCTCTCTGATCTCGACCGGCTTCCGTAACACCCTACCGTCAGCACTCTTCACAGTCTTCACTACTCGAGTGTCGAGGCTAGCTCTATGACGCTCCTTGGCCAGGCGGATGGCGAACTTCTCTCCCTCTGGTCCGTCTAGTTTCTCGTACAGGGCATCCATTTACGCGTTCTTTGCCTTCGCTACAGCTGTTTTTGCCAGCCTCTTCATGTAGACTGTGAGATGCTCGGGTGCCCTCGGCTTCTGGCACAGCTGGTAGGCGTCCTTCTTCCTCTTCGCCGCAGCCTGCACCTCTTCGTTCCAGAACCATGCCGATTTATCCCCTCTGGTTCCTCCCTTTGTTTCTCCCAGGGTTTCCTTGGTACATCTCAGGATTGTTTGGGTTACCCTCCTCCAGGTCTCATTCACGGGACCAGCTGGATCTGGAAGGCCTGCTTCGAGCACTGCACTTTGTAGCTCGTTCCGCTCTGAACTCCGCAGTCTCCACCATCGGATCCTGGGTTCCGTCCTCACTTTGGGCCTGATGGGTAGAGGTATGCTAAGGTCGGCTACCAAGGGTCTATGCTGTGATGCCACGTCTTCTCCCGGACTGTTCCTTCACATCCCGGACTGTTTCCAGGGCAGCCCTTCGAACCAGGATGTGGTCGACTTCCGTCCTTCTTCCTCCGCTAGCATAGGTCACCTTCTGGCTCTCCCTCTTCGCGAAGAAGTTGCTACAGACAGCCAGGTCGTGGGCGATAGCCAGGTCCAGAATTCGTTCTCCATCCGGGTTTATAAGGCCGATCCCTTTACCTCCATGAACCCTTTCCACTCCTCTTCTGCCACTCTCCACATGCCCGTCATCTTTGTCGTGCTCGGAGCATCCGGTCTGTGGAGCGTAGGCAGATATGATGGTCCATTAACCCTCCTTCGTGTCCAGCCGCAGTGACATGATGCGGTCGTTTATTCTTTGGACAGCCGTTACTGAATCCTTGAGGGACTCTGCGACAGCTATCCTTACCCCGTTCCTCTTGGTGTCCTCTCCGTTGTAGTACAGCTTGACCCCTTCTCCGATCTCCCTGGCTTTCGACCCTTTCCATCGCGTTTCCTGCAGACACAGGACTTGTATCCTTCTGCGCTTCATCGGGTCAACCACTTCCCTAGATCTTCCGGTCAACGTTCCCACATTCAGAGTCCCCAGTCGAACCAGCTTCTTTATCCGAGGTCGTTCAGCCCTCGGTTGCCCTCGCATACTGACCACAGAACTCGGGCGGGGGTTCGGCGCGCCACTTCCGGGTGACGTCCTAGCCACTCGTCCACTGATTCTACTGCGACTTTTGATCATGGTTTTGCGACGAGGTTTCTCCATCAGCCTCCTGTCAACCTGGGCTTGACGCTAGAACCGTTGCCATCTTTGCAATTTTTGCAGGACATGGCGTGCCGGAGCCGGGAGTCGAACCTGTGACCATTTGTGCATGAAACTACACTAGTAACCACTAGGCTTATTCAGCTTTTGTTCATGATTAGTGTTATACCGTACTGTAATGTTACGTAGTTGTATGCTGGACTGTTGTTCATGCCTTAAATAAATCAATCAATAAAAAATAAATAAAGATGAATAAGAGGTCAGTGAGCGATTCCGCTGTGGGCAACGGCGATGCTACCTGCTAGACAATGGCGAAAAAAGCCTGAATTTACTTGATTGATGAACTGAATGAATTTACTTGACGAATTTACTTTCGGGAAGATGCTATCCAAAACTACTGACCAAAATTCCATCAAGAATAAAGGATGTCTTTGTCAGTTAAAAGGCCAATTGTGTAATCACATTGAGCATCCATATTGCAATAATTGAGATACAAAACACACTCATCTTGGTGGTAAGGTGACATTACGGAGGAGATCTGCAGAAGCAGCAATGCATGGTATGCAAGCTCTCTCTCTCGTTTGGTCGAACATGAATTGGCAATAGGTTAGACTGAAGGTCCTGGCGGTTCCGACTGGTCCACTTCACACGATTGTAGCTTTCTTCATACTCGTCGGATTCAGTCTCGAAATAAGCACCATTCGAATCTGCATGCTTTCTCGAACGCGACACTGGTGGAATGATTCCATCAGCGAAAAAACGCTCGAGGTGGGACAAATTCTATAAAGGCTGCTTTTGTGTGGCCTAGATTTACGAAAGTTATACCAGGAGGAATGTTTTGAAAGCACTTAAAAAGGTGGTAGTCGGTCAGCAAAGTTCTGTTGAGTGTGGTGGATGCGGATGAGGCACAACTTCAGCTCCTAGTTCGCTTGGGAAGTGTCTGGATCGCCGACATCAACCCACTGTCCTGGTCGTCTTCGGTTATCGTACAGAACCCACTTTTCATCACAGGTGACGACTCGATTCAGAGACGGGTTGTTTTGATTTCGGAGAAGCAACGAGGAACAGATTTCGGAACAAGACAATTTCTGGCGATCATTCATCGTGGGGCGCCTACTCTTCGAACTTTTCCACCTTTCCGAGGCCTTTTAAACCTTCTGTTACAGCAGTATTACTGACTCCTAGACCTTCCGCAATCTCACGGACTGTTCAAGATGGATTATCGTCCACTAGGGCTACAAATCTCCGTCCTGGACTGCTGTAGGTCTGCCGCTTGGGGGGGGGCATCTTGGTTGAAATTTCCAGAAAGAAATTTCTCGAACCATCGTTCCTCGTTCCTTTCTCCATCACCAATTGGGCCACCACACATGGTTGATTTGCTGGGCCGTTTCGACGGCAGATTGGCCCAGTTTGAAATTGAAATAATATATCTCTCGGAAGTGCTGTTTCGACATGCTTCAATAAGTCTTCGAACAAACACAGTTGTTACGCATAGGCAACGCAAATTTCTCCGTCAGATAGAGCGAAGAACTCCGTGCTAGACGTTGTATAAAAATGCGAGGAAGGTCGAATGTTCATTCATAAACGAACAAAAAGCGGTTGCCGCAAAACCGGCAAAGATTTCCGGCCAGCCTAATACTTTCCACGGACTCAGGTTGTACCGAATTTGTAATCACACAACAGAAATTCTGACAACATTGCTATATGAGAGCGTGTCATCCAAGTGACTATTATTCCACCTTTCTAAAAACATTAAGTAAAACATTGTGGCCTTATTCTGAAGCAAAAGTCTCCATGGATTGGCTAGAATTGAGAGACTATTCAACCATGTGGCAAGAACATCTAGCAAGAAACAGTGCGAGAAGAACGTGTGCAGCTAAAGCTTTGCTATATATGTAGTTATTATTCTTGAGTACAAACTCAGGAGCTAGTTCGATCGGCGGAGTCCTTAATTGCACATCCGTAGTGGTCTACTGTGTGATTTACTTTAGGGAAGGCAAGTGTGCACACAGAAGCTCATATTTCCGTATTCCAAGCTGTTCAACTCGAGATGTGATCATAAACGAGAAGAATTTAGAGCGCAGATTTGTATCTATCCGGTAGATAAATGCTTTACCAGGAGACTATTCCAACAGTAGGCCTTGGCGGTGGAAGTGCTGTATGAGGACAGACGCAGCTCTACCAGAGAAATACAAAAATGCACGAGTTGTCTGAAGAACCGAGTTTCAGCCGATAGAGAAGGGGCAGTAGCCTCTCGCAGTTTGGAGTTTGCTTAGTCATCAACTCTGGCCCTGGGAGCACGGTGGCGCGTCTATAGGAAAGAGGCCGAGGCTTGGAATCCGCTCGTTGCGACTCTGCTGTGCATGGTTGTAAAGTCGGTCCCAACGAAGTTTTGGACTTGACAGCAAGATTACTGGATTTTATTGTTTCAATCTCATTTTTTGTTACTCGGTCTCTTGAGGGTTCTAAAAATCTGAACCTTACGTGCAGCTGTGTTATGTGCCGGTATTATAATAAAACCTTACATTATGTCCTAGGCATCGACTAGCCAAAAATTTAAAATACTAAGGGGCTTGGAAAAGTAATGGAACAAGTCAATGTTATTTGTTGGCAAGTACAGCTGTAGCACTACATATTAGGTTGGCAACTAATTTCGTGGACTCTCAAGAATCTTCAGCAAAAGTATTTATTAACAAATAACTAATGACAATCTTTAACTAAAATTAGATCCCTCGGAACGCAGAAGTGCTTCCCATATATCAGGTAGCTGGTCCAACCCACGGTCATAGAATTATTGTGCTTTTAAGGCCAAGAATCTTTGGAGGTGCATTTTGACCCGGTCCATATTATTAAACGTTTTCCAACCAAGAAGTACTGCACCGAACTAAAAATATGGTAGTCACTCGGCGCAAGGTCTGGGCTATAAGGCGGATGAGTTTGACGCTCCCAGTCAAGGTCTTCTATGTTTTGAGGCTTCCGGTTCGCTACGTTCCCTCCTTTGGTGGTGTCAAGAAGGTATTAACTTCTGAGAACTCGTCAAGAACGGTTCCAGCATTAATGCTGCAATCTACTCTTCTCATCCAGGCTGAACTCCTCTGGAATCGGTTCAGACAGATTTTCAGGAGTTGAATTATCTACCAGTAAGATAACGCCAGATCACACGTCACGAATCGAGAGCTTCAAAAAATCGAAGACCATAGCTGGGAGCGTTTAACTCAGCCACCTTACAGCACAGGGTGTGCGCCAAATGACTAGCACTTTCATAGCTCGCTGCAGTACTTCTTGGTTGGAGAACGACTTATTAATGTGGACCATGTCAAAATGCACCTCCAAGGATTCTTGGCTTCAAAAGCAGAAGAATTCTACAGCTGTGGGATGGGCCAGGTAGGTGATAAGTGGGAAGCAGTCCCGCGTTCCAACAGATCTTACTTTGGTTGAAAACTGCTGTTTGTTATTTGTTTATGAACACTTTTGTTGAAGGCGCTTGAGAGTCCACGAAATTACCAGGCTGTCCAATAATTCTTGTCCGAAAATTTCACCATTTTTAATTTTTTTCAACTTTAATGAAAAACAAGTCTAATCAACAGTAAAATCACCACAGTTATCCACAACAGTGGTCCATCGATTGGGCAGGTCGCCGATGCCCTTCGCCCAGAACTCCGGGGGCTGCGACTCGAAGAAGTCCGCGATGTCGGATCTGAGGTTGTCGTAAATGGTGAATTTTCTTCCGGCCAAATGGTGCTTCAGCGGGCCGAACAAGTGGTAGTCGGAGGGGGCGAGGTCGGGGAATACGGCGGATGGGCAACCGTCTCCCAGCCGAGCGTCGCCAACTTCTGCTGGGTCTCCGCCACGTGGGGGCGCGCGTTGTCGTGCAGGAGTCGGGGACGCTTTTCTCGGATGGCGGCGGCTAGTTTCTCGAGCTGATTGGTGTAGACGGAGGCGGTGACCGCCTTGCCTTGCGGGAGCAGCTCGAAGTACAGCATGCCGTTGGCGTCCCACCAGCAGCAGAGCATGATCTTCAGCGGCTGTTCCCTGTCCTCGAGGCTCGTGTCGCCGCTCTCGAAACGATTGAACCAGCGCCTGACTGTGCGTTGGGACACTGCATCCTCCTTGCACGCTCTGCAGATGTTGGCGACCGCGGTGCCCATGTCTTGCCCAGCAGCCACTCGTAGTACACGAACGTACGAATTCGACCTTGGTCCATTTTAGCCTGTACTGGTGGCTAGACGCGGCGACTGCGCCTTATATACCCCTAGCGTGGAACTCTGGAGAACCTTCTAGAAGGTTTTTGCACTTGCCTGATATTATAACACTTCTAAGGAAAATTATAGAATTTTGAAACTTTGTCGGACAGGAATTATTGGACAGCCTGGTAGTTGTCAACCCAATGCATGCAACAGCCTGCTTGCACTCACTCCAATTTTGAATTCCATTTCCTGTTTAGAGTTACTGAGCTTACTAAACGTAGATTTTGCCTTTATTTTTTGAAGATCAGAGCTTTTCTTAACATGCGTGTAGGACATGCCAAGTATTTCACTAAGGTTCCTTGGTTCAGCAGCTCAATTATTGGATACAACGGACTGCAACCAGTCAATAAGTTCATCACTACGACAAAAATCCAGCAATTTTATAATTTCCTCGTAGAAAAAAAAACTCAAAGAACGGGGAACAAGTCACTGTCAACTCCAATGATCCTTAGTTTTATGACCGTGGAAAAGGGGATCACAACCAGCGGATTTGAACTCTCGGCCTCTTTCCAGAGTCCGTCAGCCTATCTCCTAAGTCAGCTGTCGCCGACGCCGAGGATTAAGTAGATCCGTAACTGGGAGAAGCTGCCGCCGCAACGTTTACTTTAATGAAGCTCTATTCTAGGCTGACTCGGGAGAAGACACCTGAATTTTAGTACCGGTAAAGGTAGAGGTCTCTTTGCATATTAATAAAATGAATTCCATAGAAAAAATGACTTTTGATGTTTATGTTTATGTTTATGATAGCCAAAACAACAACAACAATTAAACAAAAAATGAAACAAGAAAGGTGTCTATAATTGGCATATAAGGAAATCTAACAACGTCAAGTAAAGGACTGGTATTTGTTTCGCCAAAGAGTAGACCGGAGTTTGTTTCTTATAATAAAAGAAATGATCTGTAAAAGCTGCTAAAAATAGCAAGAATGAGAAAAAATATAAACCTGCGAAAAAATTCAGAGCTCGCCGTAAATACATCTTGATATGATCTGTAAAAAGCGCTACGTCTACGACCTCCTACGCTAGCGATTCTGGGGCGGACTTCTGGGAAGGAGATGTGAGATGGTGCACATTGCTGCCCATGATGGTAGGCCACGCACTCGGATTTTACCACACGATGGCCAGACATGACCGCCACAGCCACATCATCATAAATGTGTGGAGCATCAGAGTAAATACTAGTGGTATTCAAAGAAAAATCCTCTAACGCAACTATACTCAGAGCGGATGGGCTAGTCAGTACAACAAGGAAACCACGGATACGAGCGAGCGAAGGGCTCAAAGGTCAGAACGAAGGATAAAAAAGAGCCGGCTTTGCCGACACGGACGATGCACAGTCGACAAGCAGACACTGCTGTGAACGGACGATGTGAAAGCGAAGGTTCGAGAGAAGAAGTGGTTGTATCATGTCTGCCTCGGCAGAAATATCAAACGGCGAAGAAGGTTGTAAAGAAGGCAGTGGTTGTTGCAAAATCCACTCATTATGGTGGTTTCTACCGAGAGCTCTAGTCGCGTGATGATGGTATTTGTACCGACTAAGACCCACCATTGCCAAACCGAGGATATTGAAATGTTCTTTGTCATCAACGATCAGAGCGGTCATTTTCTGACGGCCGCAAAAAAGCGCTGAAGCGATGGTTACTTTGAGGAAATTTCCACTATGGAATTTCCTCATCCGGACATCCCTTCTGTAGCTTCTGTCCACGGTCCCGTTCACAAGATCACTGTAGAGGAAACAGAAGCGGCTCTGAAGAAGATGAAACGCAGCCGGACGACGGGCCCCGATGATCAGGTAGCCGATGTTTGGAAGTCGAAGCTCAGGTACCCTGCTGAGTGATTGGCTAAGTTCTTCAACCGCGTAGTAAAGGAGAAGAAAGTTCCGGAGTGTTGGCACAACAGTGCGACGATTCCGAATTGGAAGAAGAAGGACAGTCCTGAAAATTGCTTCAATTACCGCCCGATTTGCTTGCTTTCGCACAGCATGAAGATCGTCGAGCTAACCCTCGATAGACGAATTCGTGAAATCGTCAAGCCCTCCGACAATGAGTGCGATTTTGTGTCTAGTTGTGGGACCGTTGATGCTATACCCGCCGCTCGCCTCCTGGTGGACAATCATCGGGAGAAACAGAAACCGGTGCATATAGCATTTCTCCACTTGGTAAACGCCTTCGATCGCGTATTGCGTGAGGTTATATGGTACGCCTTGCGACAAAACAGCGTACCCGAGGAACTCATAGAGCGGGTGCGAATGCTCTACTCTTGCCCAAAGAGTATAGTGCAAGCTGCAGCTGGAACCTCAATGAAGTTTCCCATCTCTGTTGGGGTGCACCAGCGTCCTGCGCCTTCTCCACTACTCTTTGTTGTTCGTGGATGCGGTCTGATGGTTGAAGTGAACTCACGCGTGAGTGCAGCTTGGTACAAGTGGCGTTCGTTGACTGGAGTGCTCTACGATAGGAAGATACCAGAGCACTTGAAGTCGAAGATCTACAGAGCAGTCGTGGGTCCAGCTGCAGTATGCGCTGCTGAGTGTTGGCCTGCGACTAAGGAAGATGAAACGCGCCTCAGCGTCATGGAGTATTTGGTATTTTGTTTGTTATATCAGTATTTTATTTAGCATTGTTAGCAATTGCGACGGCAATGTGATTTCCACAAGTACCATTAAAGTGTTCATATAAATAATTTTTCTTTTCGAATTTGTTGATGTGGTATAGGTGTTCTCCTACCCTTTCTTTAAGAGATCTGTTTGTTAGTCCTACGTATTGTGCATAAGAGAGTTTACATGTAATACAATAAACCAAATGATTACTTCTACAATCACTCTTACTGACAACATTAGTAAATATTTTAAGTTAGTAGTAATACTTATAATGAAGCTATCTTTGTTAGTAGTCCTGCTAATACTACAATTTGTACTACATATATGTTAACTACCAAAGCCAAGAATGGTAGGTATGTTGTTAACCTTACTTTTAAAGAATTTTTCTCAAGAATAAGAGAGTAGTAGTTTGAGCCGTTAAGAAAGTTGAAGTTGTTAGTAGACCACGATAAAAGTCTATGGAGGTTCTAACCCATAGACAGTGGGAAGTCTTTTAGCAGGACTGCTGCAAGGTAGCGGTGACCTATAATAAATGGATTCATAAAGAGGTTTGTTAAGGAATGAAGACTCTAATGGGGGGGGGGGGTGCAAGCCCTCCTCTCGGCATCGACTAACACTTTTATAAACCCCATCAAAAGTGCCCCTATTTTTTATACAAAGGAGGTATCACCCTCCTGTTAAGGTATGTTTGAGGAATATAAGAAAGAAAGAGGTAAAAGAAGGTTAAGTTGTTTATAAAGCAACGCGGGTGAGAAAAGAGGTGAGTAATAAAGGGATAGAGGTAAAGTAAGGTTAGAATATGCGTATAAGCAGTGTAAACGTAAAAGAAACTACAGAAAGAAAAGGAGATTATTTAAGGCAAGTAATATTATTGTTTTTGTTTTGTATTTTTGCTATAGGTAGGCGGTCCTGATTGGAATGTATATGAGAATCTAAGTATACGGTAGTGGAATCGGGCCAAAAAAAGGTCTATATAAGGAAAGCGGTAAGCAAACCAGCCTATTATATTATATGACAATCGTCAACGTTTTTATTCTGTATTCGTCTAGCTCATCCTATAGCCTTTTACAATAGAGAATTGTTGTTGCATCTTACAGGAGTGATTAACCAAGTAATATGTGGACAATTGGATTCTATATTGTGTTACAGGCATGTGGACATCAGAGGAGAATAAGGTCTATCAAGACCAAGTGAATCGAAAGGTGTTACTGGAGTTGGTACGCATCACTGGATTAGCAGTTCCGCAAAAGGCCAACTACGACGTCATTTTGCTGGACTTCGCGCAAAAGATCTTGGAGTAAGTGTTAGTAGAAAATAAATAAAGGTGTATAATCAAGTCATAATTATAGAAGAAATTTCAGGTGCCCAAGCTATCGTCCAGACCCTTTCAGTTGGCCGGTACAGGCTAGCTACACCAACACTGGACAGGCCATAAGAGTGAGTAGAGTTTAAGTACATAAAAGGAGGGAATAACGGATAATTTTAGTCCAAAATGTGTTATGAGTTCTGGCGCTTCTTTATGAAGAGCGGACGCAGGCGTCTCTATGAGTACAACAAAAAGAACAGTACCGACATACGGATTGTTAGAGAGAAAACCAAGCCTGTGATGGACCAAGAAAAGTTAGGGTAAGGAAAGGAATCAGGGTTATTAACGCAGAGGGTTATTAATGCAAAGTGGTATAATAAATGTGTAACATTTAGGTTGATCATACGAAAAACCTTGCGGGAGGCATGGCATGCCGCCAAAATCAAGGGTGAGGAAAATTTTATAAAAGGAAAACAGTCATCGGAAAGGAGCAGGTATATTATAACTATATATAATACAACTAGATGATGAGGAGATAACTTGAATTGCAGCCCATGCGCTCTAGAACGGCAGCTGTGAAAATGAATTTGAACATATCTGCCTGGCAAGGTGAACCACTGGTATCGATGCAATGCAAGCAAGAAAAGGAGCATATTGAAGTAAGTGTCTTGTATACAAAAGTTTTAAGACAAGAAGAGTATGTATGATTGCAGAAAGGAGCCTTATTCTATGGAAGTCTGAAGTTAAATGGAATAGATGTGTCGGTTGGAGAAAGTTTAAGCACGGAGGTAAGAAACAAGTAATATAAGGACAATATGGAGTAAGAGGAAAAGTAAGGTAACAATTGCAGAAAGGAACCAGTAACCCGACAACTTCCAACGTGGATGACAACGGCCCCAGTCAACCGAAAAGGAAAAGGACCTTGCAGACTTTATAACAGTGGCCCCTGAGAACAGAAACAAGTGAAGTGTTTTGCAAACAAAGTTTGTTGAAGTGTGGTTTGGAAATTGTGTTTAAAAAACAAACATGGTTATAGAAGATAGGAGCTGTTAGGAGGATGTTTAGTTGCGATCAAAACTCTTGCGCCAGGCGGGACTCGAACCCGCATCTTCTGCTTTCCGGGCAGAAGATGCGGGTTCGAGTCCCGCCTAGCGCAAGAGTTTTGATCGCAACTAAACATCCTCCTAACAGCTCCTATCTTCTATAACAGCCGCTCTAGGCTTAAGCAAAAATGAAAAGCATGGTTATGTTTTTTAATGAATTAAATTTTCTGAAACTAAGTTAGGTTGACAAGGCCAACTAGACATGAAAAAAGAAGATGCATAATGAATAGCAATGATAGCTAGTAGTAAGTGTTGAACAGTAATAAGTATGCAGTTTACGTTAATACTAAATAAGTATCAAGGTTGAATTGTTGATAGTTATCAAAGATTAAATTGTGGATAGTTATACCAAAGTAAAGTAAAAGTAAAACCGTCTATGCGACGGTCGACTAATTGGTCGCAAAATAGAAGCCGAATTGGGGTGAGGTTAGAACCTCGAAATAAAAAGGTTAGTATAACAAACGAATAGTTAGGTATATACAGAAGATCAGAAGAAAAAGAAACCAGTGACCAGAACCTTTGAAAAGAGTTCGGAACGCTGATTACGAGTGTGGGTGCCGAACTGTAAAATGATACTCCTGAGCAAGTTATGACCTGCCAAAGTTGGGTGTCCTGACCACAAGCTGGCCGTGCGAAGGAGCTGCCGCGAGAGCGATAAGTCATAGGAGCTTCGCAAGAATGAGCCGCCACCGCTCGTCACGTGTAACGTCGTTGGTTAGGTCCTAATTCGAGCTGGTTTTTCCCACATCATGACTTATCTTCGAAATGAAATTTATTGCAAATTATGACACATGTTTGATTAATCGTCGGAAAGATCATACATTTTAAAAAATGCATGAAGGTAAAAAGCTGCCATGCTGATATTTTTTGTACCATTTTGCACAAATAGAGTCCAGATCTTATACTGAACAACTAGAGTTGTTTATAACGACGTTACATTCAAAAAACAAAGCAAAAAAAAAGCGTGAAGCAGATATGTTGCTCACACACTGCACATCTTATACATGCAGCCTCTCTATTTCAAAAAAAAATTGAAAACCTATGAGCACAAAACATGCGGTAGACCTGCGATAGAACCATCATTAGGTTGTCTCTGGGTCATATTGAACTTCACGCTATTTGCCATGACAAATGACCTGGCCCTTTTCATGACGTTTTCCATCGCAATAAAAAAAAAACGTCTCGAGGAGACACCAATGTCACCACAGCAGTTTTTTGCCTTCAGGCATTGCTACGAACGTGTACGATAGTTTTCCCGGCTATTTAGAACACATGTCATAATTCAGAATAAAGGTCATTCCGAAGGTATATGCCTATGTGCAAAGAAACGGCGCCAATGGAGAACAAACAATCGACATCACAAGTGAGGAGCTGGAGCACTACCTCTGCGCCACCGCGGCACATTCTTGCGGAGTCCCTATGACTCATTACTCTCGCGCCAGCTCCTTCGCACGGCCAGCCTGTGGTCAGGCCACCCAACTTCGGCAGATCATAGTTCGCTCAGGAGTTTCATTTTGCAGTTTTGACACACATATTCGTAATCAGCATTCCAAGACTGGAGCATACTATGAGCTCGAGTGCACTACATGTGACGCAACTTACGCTGGGGAGTCTGGAAGGATGCTAGCAGTGCGTATTAACTAACATCTTGCTAGTAAAAGGCGGGGATCATTAGGTAGCCCAGGTTGATAGGCATAAGTTCGATGTGCGTGATGGTAACCACATTAGCGTCAAGTGTAAGATTTTGGCCGTAGAGGAGGAGATATCTGCGAGGAAGGCATACGAAGCGTTCTGGATCTTTAGAAGAAATCCAGCAATGAACAACCGCTATGAGTGCATACCCGTTACAAGTGAACTACTGCCCTTTGTTTAACACTGCGAACTGTAGAACGACCAGTCAACTATTAGCATGTTTAGTAATGTCTAGTTATACTATGACTGCAGTGTGTTTTATTCGCTCTTATTGGTCTCCTGATGGTGGGCGATCGCGCTGTAGTGGTGGTGGATCTATACGTGAGTTTAACTTCACCTCCAATCTTTGACGATCGGTCGTAGATTTACGCTAAAACCGGAAGAACAGACAAAGCGCTTTATGGTGTAAATTGTGGTAAAAAGCCTTGCGCCATTTAGGCCTCTGAAGCGACTGAGTCGAAACGTTAGGTCGAATAAAGACCCACCACAAAAACCTCGTGTTGGCACAGTATTAACAAGAAAACAATAACTAACCATTCCGAGGTTTCAAGAAGAAAGAAGTTAACAATAGTAATAATTCACGACGACTATTTAAGACAGCCGCAAGACAGCATCTTGCTAATATATTAAATGAGAACAACTCATTTGCATTAGAACATGGTATAACATAACAGTGTAGAGCATTAATGAAAATGGCTGTTTGAATGTCTTGTCTCCTAGTGCTTAAGTAACGCCTTCTCCGATACTCTTTTAAAACGCGTATAATTTTTAAGTGAATGAGTTATTTCATTATGTAAACTTAGATATTTGAAACTTGCCCTAATCGTTAAGAGCCCTCAGGTTGGAATTTGGTCGAGCAGACCAGATTTTCAGCAGAATCTCTCATTTCTAGAGATTTTGTAGAACTTGGAAGTTTAACAGTTCTCATTCGGCTATCTTTTAAATACGAAAGAGACGTCATTTACCTGTCTTCTTGAAGACAGAGTAGAAATGCCAAGAGATTCCTAAACACAGAGTAGAGCTTCTCGTCCTTCCCATCACTGCAGAATGGGGCTCTTTCGGGGTCAGGAGAATGAGGCCCTATAGTGGTGTTGTTTTTGAATGGATAGTCAGGCTCTGTCGTGCGGGTGAAGATCTCCGGGCAGCCAGCTCGAACGGACGGAGCGAGACCTAAGGCAGCCCCGAATGTCCTTATATGTACTCGAAGCCTACCGAGTGCAAGCTTTCGGCCGAGCCGGCACAGTAACAATCCTCACAATCACGAGAATATCCACACACACACACTGTGCTTGAACATATCCTTCACACACTGAAGAACGAGACGTCCCCACGGCAGAAGCGAGGAATCTATCCCGTGCATCCCACCTGCGTCTCAGAGCATTACGGTTGCATTTGGTTCGAGAATCATTTCCCTATCCTCCGCCGGGACGCGCCCCGTGGCCCTTCGACAAGCAATCCCTCTTAACAAGATAGCCCGAAGGGTCACTATCGCGGTAGATTCGTAGACAAGATAAGCATTCAAATTCCCTCTACAACACCCCGTAGAAACCAAATACGTGGCACGCCCCACAATGGGTTTGATTAGCGCCATCCTTTACCCCTTTTCCTTTTGTGAAGTTTGTTGCAAGGAAGAGCGATTTGGTTTCCTTCTTAATTGTTCTGGAGTTGCTGCGTTCCCTAACTTAGGGTGTCCAAATTGTTAAGTAATGACTCAGAGTAGTGCAGGCTTACAGGCCGAGAATTTCCATTCACGGCCTGCCATGCTCAGAAAGCAATGGTTTTGTATCAGTTTCAGCTGTGCTCTGGACACGATCTGCGAGCGGCATCATCACTAAAAAGCGCTCGCAGATCGTGTCAAATAATTTTCTTGCCTTCCTTCATTGTCGATAAAAGTAAAAATGGAGGGAAAATGGAAGTGGAAGCACTACTCATTAGGCCCAAACAAACTAGAATGTAGCTTCAACCTCTTCCTGAAAGACGTTGTTGTGATAATGTTAGTCATCGCATAACATGGCCTATTCCTCGTCACACATATTAACTAACAAAAATTGTAGCAAACATTGATACTCTTGCAGCTCTTCAGAAGTTTTAGGGAGCAACTATTTTGATGTAATGACAGCAGGTTTACCAATAACTTTATTTCCGAGTTCGCCATGTGTACGAGGAGTGATCACTGTCATGCTTGGACGCTGCGTGTTATCTCAGCAGAATCCACAGGATACTGGACAGAATTTTATCTTCGTTCTTCTCGGGTAAGACGTTTCGCAGAATCCATCCTTTAAAAGGGAAGCGCACCTTAACGGCGATCGTTAGCATTTGAACTTCAGACTTTCGCTGAACTTGAACCTCTCATAATTTACTTTGGACTGTCAACGCATTTGAACGGTTTTTTGCCTTCCGTAGTAGCAGTCGGACTTGCGGTAGTAGCAGTAGATGCGTTGTTTGTAGGAACTGAAATTATACGAAATAAAGTTGACCGCGATCTTCGACTGGTGAGATAAATGTTAATGTCTCACTGTAGCGGTATTTCAATTGAGTGCTTGTCACTCCTACTCTATTGTATGTCATGATGGGCACAAGGTTGGAGAAGGAACGAAGGTACATGCCTGCATCTTCCGGTGCACAGAACCTAAATGTCGCATGAAAATGGTACGGTTTATGTTAGAAGGATTGTAGTGCGTCATCTACCTGTAACCAGTTAGAGTCTGGTCTTCGATCGTTTTGATTTCTACTCCTGCATATACGCAGCCGTCTATTGCAAAGCCTTTCGTGAAGTCGACAAGTTCCACTTCAATTGTGGTGTTTTCTGGGGACTGTAAAAGAAGTACTCTGATCACGTATTGGGCTGAGATGAATGAAGATTAGGAAAATACAACGCTTAAACAATTTTTTTAAATTATCGTATTCAGCAGTCAAGAACATCATCCTACTATATAAAAAAGAGAAAGCAGCTACTCGTCTGCCCGTCTGCCTCTCCGTCCGTCCATCCGTCCGAGGACTTCCTTTGACGTCGCGGAATGGGCGTCCGAATTTAGAAGACATGTCACCGACGCCGTGCGGCAGGAGTGGGGTTCACAAGGCGTGCCACCGACGTTGAGCAGCGAGCATCCGGATTCCGAATACATGCCACTAGTGCAACAGGCCTCGCATCTCATAGTGGTTGCTTTGAGAGTTGTTTTGAGCTCAACTGCAGTTCCGACATACTTTACTGCACCCGCTTTGTTACACTCTTCGATTCTTTGTTTTAAAAGAGAGGTTGATACTATGGCATATGCGGGATTCCAGAGGTAGAGGAGAGGTTTTTCGCCCAAAAGTCGCACAGGAGGTTATTTGGGGTGGTTTGATTCTGACTCTTAAAAATTTTGGGCGATTACGGTATGTTACGGTGGGTACAGGTTGTTAAGGCTGCCGAGGCCATAATCTCCGATTTCGCCCAAACTTCGCCTAGAGGGGGTATTTGGGGTGCTGATCGCGAGTCTTACATCCATTTTCCGCACTACGGTAGAGTATATTCGGTTACCGTAGGTACGGATGGCAAGGGTCGTGGCCAATGATTTTGGCTAAGCCTAGCGTAATACGAAAAACGGATGTAAGAATCGTGATCAGCACCTCAAATAACCCTTCTAGGCGAAGTTTGTGCAAAATCGGAGATTATGGCCTCTTGACCTCTGGACTTCTGAAACTACAATAGTGGTGAGATGTTTATCGGGAGATTTGTATCTCAAATGTTATTTCTTCTCTTTTAGGCACGGTGAGGGCAAAGACAATAATGAAATCTACATCGATGCACGCTTCAGGGAACAGCTCAAACAGCTTTCTAACACACCAACTAGAACCATGCCAATACTCTTTGAAAGCCGACTTTGAAACGCGTGCGTACCTCAATCCAGTAGTGGCACTTCGTAAAATCCTCTCTAGTTGTCCACCATTCACCGAGGGTGTCATTGAGAGTTTCCCATTCCGTAGAGGCCTGAATTGTTCTCCCGCAACCCGCTGGCTGAAAAAGTCAGTTTCACACCACATTTTATTTTCGCCCATTAAAACAATCCCATACTCTTTCGGTGCACCGTGCTCCACCGTAGCCACCTGGACATATGCATTTTTGACAATCTCGCGGATGCGGAAAACCTCCTCTCTCACATGTAACCGAAGTCGAGCTGTTGCACAATGCTGGAGAAAGCTGGCCATATAACGGTAAAACATGAGTAATCCAAAAAATAGTTCGCTCTTCTCTCGAGTGCTTTCGTTATTATTGTGAGCCTTCGTTATTATTTGCTCAAGTTTTTTTCTTTTACAACAGGATTCTCAACGAAATAATTCATCTTGGAAATCCGTTGAGTAAACTGTTCCGCTTCGGCTTCTCCTTCGCTAAAAAATGTGGCACTCACCAACTTTTTTATAACAGGATTCTCAACGAAATAATAGTATTACTCATAAATAGTAGTATTTATACCTTCACCTCTTCCTGTTTACTTATTCTTCGATAACGTTGCTTTCTTACGAACCTTTGCAATTGTAATGCTCGTTCATCATCGAGAGGTCGATAAATGAGATAAATGGTGAGCCCAGAGTCTTCTGATGTTTCATATCGTACGGCACGATCGTCGGTAGCGTGTTTGCTGACGAGCTGTAAATAGAATCATGTTGGTGCGACATCACTATTCAGCAAATAGCTGTTAATCTTGAATGTTATCCACATAATCTTACAAGATCTGAGAATTATTTGTTGCTTGTTTTTGGTCACAAAAATTTGAACACCTGGATCTATTTGAATTCTCGGTACCAGCCACTTAAAGCTTAAAGAAACTGAATTGAATCATTTCTATCGACAACTAGAGCTTAACTGGTTCCACCCTTATATTAACTGTCGGCTCATTCCGATGTACGGGTGAGAGCTTATGGGTCCCACGAGGTGTGGATTTTGCCTTCGATCAAGCTGCGCCGGTGGTGTAAGAGCGTAGAGCATTCCAGCCCGGTCAGCAGGACGTTCGAGTTCGAGTCCCGCCTGGTGCTATCAGTTTTGATCACAACAAATCATCGTTGAAACAGCTTCATCCTTGATAGCATCCACTTAAGACTTAAACAAAGTGAATTGGATCTACTCAATTTTATTGAAGGCATATTACTACCACATATCTCTCTTGCTAGCTTATGGCTAGACTTATTCATAGACGTTGCGATAGAGATAAGTATAGGAATAAGGCAAAGGTTTTTCCACAGTCCATGCAGGAAGTTGGATTAGTAGGGAGAAATAAATCTAACGTGCAGTTTAATTTTCATATAATTAAATTTGAACGAGGTTATGGCAATGCGACGATTTACGACGGAAAAATCTGTCTCAAAGCGTCGATTGTGCATGGTTTAGAAGCGGTATTGTATGGTCTCCTTTCTCTAAGCTATACATAAGAACATCTCATAGCTAACTGGACGACTGTGTCTGTTAAAATGGGACTGACCTCCTCATGCCATAATGCATAATGCTTCCGGCATCATAAGGCATGTCGTAGTTGTCGTTGGTATCCGTGGTTTCCTTGTTGTACTGTCTTGCCCATCCGGGCTAAATATAGTTGCGTCAGAGGATTTTTTTACGAATACCACTAATATTTACCGTGATGTTCCACACGTCTATGATGACATGGTAATCGCGGTCATGTCTGGCCATAGTGTGGTAAAATCCGAGTGCGTGGCCGATCTCATGGGCAGCAATGTGCACCATCTCACATCCGCGTCCCAGAAGTATGGATTGCTCACCGCCAACTTTTCCTATACTTGACCAGCACCCAATTCCGTTTCCGGGGGCGACTACGATTCGGTCGGTTGCTGAAAGCAGGCATAGTGGTGTAGCTGGAATTTTTTGTTTATATTTCGCAAATTTTTGCATTAAAAATGCAATACCGGCATGTTTGTAGATATTTATATTTATATTTGTTTGTAGATAAGGAGTTTTTAGATATTTTTTAGTAAATATCCTATAAGGGAAGAAATTTTAAGCCATCGTGCTCCCATTAATATCCGTAATTTACCATGTGTAGTCGTAGGGTAATCTCGAAGTGTCTTCCATGGATTTTAGTGAAACGTCAATTTCATATGAGGATCCTCGAACAGTCATCTTCTACGAGTGATGCCGCGGCACTGGAGTGACGGCAGCAGTCCGCACTGGGAAGACATCGCCACCACCATCACGGTCAACCGCTCGTTTCTCGGTTCGCGGAAGAAGACAAACATCGGTTGGAAGGCCCTAAAGGCCACCACCCGGAGTCTTGCGACAAGACTCGGATGCACCCAATCGTCAATCGTCAGCCACCTTCAAGCCCTCGGTTACCGTAAAGTGCTGTCCCGCATGTCTTGACCGATAGCATGCCGTTCACCCGCATATCCATCAATCGTCTCTCCTTCTCTGCCCGCCTGACAAGGAGTTTCTGGAAGACGCGGTTACTGAAGATGGGATGGGAGTTGGCTGCTCCACAACTACAATTCACACCGTGTCGTTTGAATACCTCGAGGAGAAAAGCTGCTGTCGCTGTCGTCTGGGCTACTCAGCTCCAGAAACTCGCGGATTACCACTTGTCCCGCCCATGAAAGGCCTTTTTGGCTGATAAAAGTTTGAAAAGATTGAAGACTTAGGCCTTCTCCGACTCCCGGTCTCCCCAACTCTGGGAAAACGGGGCCGCTATCCTGCCCGGTAGGTGGACCACTGCAGTGACTAGCAGAAGTGATTACATTGCATTGTATGCCGAATAAAGAAATAAAGAAGAAAAATGAAAAGCCTATAAAGACTTTACGACCAACCTAATTATATGAAACGGAGACCAAGTTAATTGGTTCACCAAAATGTGGTATGCCGCCTTTGGGATATGGTGTACTTCCAAGGACACTCCTGTGGCACTTCAGCGACAGATGAGTGCACCGCAACAAGTCGTCGTCGACAAGGAGCGACCCGCGGATGATACGGGCCGTTTTTGCATTGGAGCCCGTTTTCAGCGTGAACTTGAATCGTCCCCAGTTCAGGGAAAAGGGGATCGCTGATATGCCCCGTAGGTGGTCCTCTGAGGTGACAAAGAAAAGTGATTATATTGCATTGTACGCTGTAAATAAGAGATTCTAAATTTATATCTGACCTTCCCTAAAAGCATACAGTGTTCGTAATGTTATAAAAATTTTAATCCTTCAGCTACAAAAGTATTTTTAAGCCTATTAAGGTGGGGGAAAGCAGCAGCATTTGAGTTTTTTTTTTACAAAAAGAGAATATGCCATGCACTGTTTCTCTGTATATCTGAATGGTGGTCTGTAAATGCTGTACATTGAAGATATGTGTATCCTCTGCAAATGTTTCGGCTTCATTGTTAATAGCGCATGATAGCGCAGAGCAGGTGTCGGCTGTTCCTTGCCCCGTATTGATATACTTGATTCAACTCGCGCCCAGGATAGCCAAGCCTTCCATTCCAGCAGTGTCGGTTTATATCCGATTTCTATGAGAAGAATAGAACACTGAATTGTTCATCGTTGTTCTTCGTAAGTGATTATCTAAGATAAATACGCATTCATTTTCCCTCCTGTAGAAGTAGAATGCGTGGCGCATCCCACACAAAAGTACCCACAAACACCGACCTTTATCCGGAATTCTTTCTACCGTTGATAAGCGCTTGACTCCACTGATTGAGTACCGCGATGTGCTAGCAAGTAATGTTGCAATCTCTTCTTGAAATATTTTCAAAAAACATTGCTCTTCTATACTTCTAAATAAACTTTGAATTATTATTTTTCTTAACAACCAGAGTGTTATAAAATTTTAAACACAGTACTCACTTTTTTGGGTAGAAGTACTATAGATTTTAAAGGAAAGCAGTACTAAATTTTTATAAAGCAAGGATTTATCCAGACGTTCTTAGAGTCTAGTTTAATGCGCGGTTTGGAAGGAATAATTTCAAAAGTGTCCAATTTGAAGGAAAAATGGTATGCACATCGCCTAGTGCTGCACCTGTTGTTCTCTTGTTGTTTGTACTTTGACGACGTCAGAAATAGTTAGCCATTTTAACTACTACTAGGATCGTAAGTCATTACAGCACCAAAAGCAGGAAGCGTCATGAGAAAGCGTCTAATTGATTGCGCGGCGATCTGGCAGCATGTACAGTGCGATCCCCTGGCTGTGCGTCGACAGTCTTTGTCGGTGCAGTGCAGGTGTCGGTCAGCGCTGCGCTTCCGCAGATATGCGATATACCAGTCCAATCCGTCGGCGACGATCCGCGGACAACGGCCATGGCGGGCTGCGCCGGGTGGCCAGGTATGGGGTCATGACACGATTCCTCCCCATCCGGGGACACCCCTGCGGGAGTATACCTTAGGCTTTTTTGTACTTTCACTTTACTTCGTGTGAAAGTGTTTAGATACTCAAACAGCTATCGTCTTCTACAAACGCAGAGAGGCTCAACAAGGCACACATACTAACACCTTGAGGGAAAACCGCTTAATCGTAATCGATCAAATTCGAAACCTTTGCATATGCAATCGAAAAATTGAGAACTTTCAAAATCAAGACTTCACTCACGTGTTTCAGGATTAAGCTGCGCGCTCAATAAGGAAGTTGGAATAAGTTTTCAGTGAGATATTTACTCTACTCTAAGCATCATGCACTCGCGCAATGATCAATCTGTTTACCTGATGAATACTGTAAGTACTGCTAGAGTCTTCAACCTGCGCAACGGAAAGCTGCCCGTTTTCTGCATTTATTATACAGCAGACTAGTGTATAACTAGTCGCGAACAAATGTTCTGCTTTAAATAAAGTTAAAACCACGAGGTTCTACCGGAGAGCATAATCGTTTTCTGCGTCGAAGAAAAATGACCAACTCTAAATTATGCCGCATCTAAAAAAATAAAAATTAAGTGAAACATCGCACATTGCACACAATTTTTGGCGTTAGGTGATTTACAGATCCTGTAGCAAATTATAGCAGTAAAATTTTCAAATTAAAAAAATATTTTTTGAATGAGAAATACAATATTGATATTTTCAAAAATTTAAATTAAAATGGAGATATATAACTAGAGAAACGTTTTTTTTTCAGATCGGGCTCATAGAAAGTCGAAGTATCGAGCAGTGCACTCAGCATTGGAGTATCTACTAAGTGTACTGGTTCACCTGTGCTGTCATATATGAAGTCAATGCATGTGTCTCTCTCCCACAGCTCCGCTCCTTTCATAAATGCTCTTTGCGTCTCGTAACCTAAAGCATTTCCAGTAACATGCTGTTGCCTTTCTATAAGTACGATCCACTTTTGTAGACATACTGGCATATGGGTGAAAGTAGTAGTTCACTCCATCAGACCATATAGTATTTGGATATCTGGAATCTTTGTATGCCTGACGCTTGGTTCGAGTGTTTTCTCGCGCTTCCTTTTCAATATCCTCAATGATCTCCCTGGCTTGAGTTCTGCAACAACACTGCGTCATTCAGTGCAATTGCAGTCTTTACTGCGAACACGTACTCTGTGAGAAGTATGTCGCCTTGAAACAGTTCTTTAGCAACACCAGCCTTGTCGTTTATTTCGGTGATAGAGTCGCCGTCCTCACTCACCCTGTCTTGCTTGATTGTCCTGAGTTGCTGGAAAGGCGTTATTGTCATGTGGCTTCTGGATACTTTAAATACAACCAAATGTACTATCCTGAAGCTTAAAAGCTGTGCTTACTCCAACCGTTTCAGGTGGGGAATCTAATGCCTACCTGTTATTTGGTCATGAAGTGGCAGAATGGAAAATTTATGTTCGAAATGTAAGCGGTTTGTCGGCGTAGATCTGCCTCATTATTGCTTCACTGATCGGAATCGGTTGAGCTGATCTTTGATCTTTTTTTTGAGATTTCATGAGAGCCAAAATCGAATTAAAATAGCGTCAGTTGTAAGTTGGTGGCACGGTGTTGGTGTTAGATCAAAAACGTACTTCTTGTTATACATTGGATCCGAATGAATCATTTTCGGATACCCGATTTGGATAACCCGATCCGAATCATCCAAAAATCCGGTGCTCGCGAAATTGTCGTTATCCGAGTCATCCAAAAATCCGAGGGCGTCAAAATCGCCCTTACCCGATTCATCCAAAAATCCGATGTTTCCGAAATTGTCGTTTTCCGAATCATCCAAAAATCTGGGAGCCGCAAAATGGCAGTTATCCGAATCATCCATATATCCGAAGATTTTCGATCAGATCCAATGTATCCTTCTTGCATTAAGCCAAATTCTAAAACCTATATAAATGAGGCGGTTGGGCGGTTAGTCCCTTTTAAATGCCATGCGGCTGCGTTTTTGAGCGTAAGCTGCGAACTGTTGGAATTAGCAGACGATCACAGTATTTTTCAGTTCAGGGATCCCGATTCTGAAGACGAGCCACAGATTTCACCCACCATCTTATATAACAAGAGAGAAAGGTCTTTGTGTATGTATATATGTCGCAGAGGATTGTGGAGCGGTCTAATTGTTACAGGAATCAGTAGAATGATCATTTAGTAGTGTTGACCAGCCGACCAATATTTACCGATAAAATGCATTTTTCTGCGCAATGAATTACTTCGGAATGATGATCGCACAAGTAAAGATAAAAAGTGAGGAAGCGAATGTGTGAGCGACTGACTTTGCATCGAGTTTAGGTCACGCTTTGGACTATGAATCGCATGAATGAGAGGAGAAAGCTCAAGCGTCATAGGAATCTTGTAATGGTTCCGACCCTACCCTAGCATATCTTACTATCTAATTCTATGTTGTATTTCAGTCACCTTTTTATTGTGTTGGGTCACCACATAATTTTTGTTCGATGTCGATAGATGTTTCTTTGTCATTGTTTTTTACGGAAAAAGAAAGTACTTGCATATAAGTTGTATAATATTTTGTCGACATTTTTCTCTCTATAAAACATGGTGTTTCGCTTCTGAGAGTGAAACATCGATATGCCATTTAAAGACATGTCATTATTTTAGGTGCTGGACGAAGCCATGGAAAATATTCACTTCCGGATAACAATACTTCATGAGTTTAAGCAGGCCTCAGAGTGAGCGGGGAGACTCAAAATATCAAGAAGACCGGGAGAGAACTCCGTTAAGCAAAGCACCATGCTCAGATGGTACTGCTCTGTTGTTGGACTTCGAAGTGAGTTCCGCGTCGTACCTTGAAGACAAGGATCTTTCAGACCGACCACCCAGGTGTGATGACGGGTGTTTGAAAGAGAGAGCAGGAGCTGATCTACTAGCAACTCTACGTGAGATGGGGGAGAACTCCCTATCAGCCACACATCCATTTCAAGGCTCCGAGAGGGAAGGTGAAAGAGCTAGATAGGTGGGGCCCTACGATATCACTGAGGAGCAGCAGAGGTGCCTCCTGAAGATATGTTTTTCCCTTATTATAAGGAAAGAAAGCGATCTTTTTACGATCATGTGATTGGTTTTGACAAAAATGAATTGTGTGCGACTATCAAAGACCATCAATTCGATGGCTGGATAAGAAAGAACTATCGAAACACTTTCCTAAACCTAGTGTCCACCTGAGAGAGGTCACGCTCAATGTCTGGTGGGCTGCGAATGGAATTGTCTACTACGACATTTTGGAGAATGTTGAAACTGTCGAAGCAGAGAAGTACTGTCATGAATTAGAAGTATTCACAAAAAGTTGCTTGAAATGCGTCCTACACTGGTGAATCGGAGACGAGTGATCCTTCTCCACGACAACGCCCTTCCGCTTGTCTCGCATCTGACCATCCAAAAATAAGAAAAGATATGAAAGTTCCTAGCCACAACTTAAACATATCGATAGTACCCTCAAGCAGAACGAAGCAAATATCGAAATTGCCCTTAAGTGTTTCATTGCTTCTAAAAAATCAGACTTAATTCTAAATGGAGTTAATGCTTATGCATATTTTTGGCAGAAGTGACTGATTGCAAGGGAATAATGATAAACTAATAACCTTGAATAATAAACTTTATTTTTAGCTAATTATCACACCATAAAGTTGCGTTCAAAAATCGAAGAGAGCTTATGTGATAGAATAGCAATAAATGTAAAAAGGTTATTAAAGAAGGAAAAAATTGGGAGTGGAGCACTCAATT
Source organism: Heligmosomoides polygyrus polygyrus (assembly GCA_947396885.1). Taxonomy (NCBI): domain Eukaryota; kingdom Metazoa; phylum Nematoda; class Chromadorea; order Rhabditida; family Heligmosomidae; genus Heligmosomoides; species Heligmosomoides polygyrus. The sequence continues at coordinate 23,327,026 of OX377203.1, read as the reverse complement.
AAGAAATTTGGTGGCCGCTAGGCTACTGAACTTCTGAGACTTCCATAATCTACCATTTCATTTCTAATTTCAGAGATTTTCCAGCTAAATTTTGCAGAAATTCTTCTCTTCATTATTTACGGAAACAGCGAAGACCAGGTTGAAATTGTTATAACGCTTGGTGAAAGACGCTTTGTACTTCATTGCTCAGGCGGCAAACCTCGTACTACGATTCTATTCCAGCTTCTAAAAATTTGTGCTGAAGTAAGTGAGAAAATGTAAATGTGATAGAAGCTTTTTTGGAGGTCTGCGCCATGTCTATAGCCCACCCACATAAAAACTTTAGCAGAATAAGGCCGAAGTTCACTACATACACATGCTCCAATTTTGAAAGCTGGCCCGGAAATTTTTGTAAATTCTTTAAGATCCTTAAAAAACGTGGTCAAGACAAGGTGTGCTGTACAGCTCACTAATAATGACTACAAGAGCAAGGATACAAGGAAACATGTCCATAAAATGTGCAATGTGGTACTATCCAACTATATGAATCCAGCTTCACCTGCAAATTTTTCATGTAGCTCTGCCAATTTTGTAAGGAAGGTTGTGCGAAATAAATAGCACACGCAATTGATCAGTAGAAAGTTATATGAATGATGATCATCAGAAGCTTTTCCAACTTTTGGAAGTGGTAGAAGTGCTCTGCAGGCTACTATTATTTGTTGTGATAATCTAAAATGGGGTGGCGACATGGAGTAGCACAGGAGTCTTGCAGAACACCCAATTCCTTAGACGTCTTGTAGCTACATACTATGTTAATGGATAAAGTTAGTGGGAGCTCCTTAGCCTTGTAGTAAACTGTTGCTTTAATAAAAGTCTCTGATAAAGTTCAAAAAAAAATTAAATTTAAAAGAAACCTTTAGCCTTTCATTGAAGGCTTCTCTCCTTTCCGGAGATAATTCTTGCGTCTTGAGCACAGTGTCTTCCAGTTTCGTTAACTCCATGCGAAAATGTTGCATCGTAGCGTCTTTTCGTAGCGCCTGCAACATTATTGTGGTTTTTTCGGATTTTAATAATGCGATATGAATTTGGGCTTAACGATAACTGGAGGGGCGCGGGGAGGGAAGGGCTCTAATCAAGCAGATCAAGTTCTTGGAGCCATGCTAGGGAACTTCGCTGGTGTTGAAAAACGGGCAATGTCATGACTATGGAAACATACCTCTTGGATCTCGCCATCCGCCACTTTCCCAACCTTTCCTTCAGTTCTTTCCTGTTCGTGAGATACGCCCATAGGGCCTTCGCTGACACCGTCGGACATGCAGCCATTTTCCACGGCATACAGCAGCAAGGTTATTGTAAATATTATCATTGGGCGATGTGGTTTATGCACTGAAATACGTTAGAACGAAATCGGATTATTGCGTCCATACAGTAGGCAAACGACATCCGTACACCTTGTCGTAAGCAGTGTCACAAGAACTCATCACCAAGCAGCCACGGCTTGGTATTCCTTCTTTGAGTACAGAAAATAGCACGTGGAACAAGATTGGAATTCTTTCTTGAACAACACAAATGCACCAGTGGTGTACTACAACGAGTCCTATCGTCCGTGTCATGATAAGATTCATGCACAATATTCCGACTGTATTGAAAATTGACCTCGGTTTTAAAACGAATATGTTTACAGGTGATAGAAATATTTACTGAATATCTAATTCATCAAAGCAACAGTGCTTCTCAAAGGTATTGATTCAGTGGATAGTTAGCATGAATACTTGGACTGGTGATTGGGATTTACCAGTAAAGTCAAGAAAAAAGGTCAAGTAAAAGAATCTAATATTTTTGGATCTGAAAGTCTTAAGACCAAAGGAATAGGACAAAACGTGTAATCCGAAGTTATTAACCGATTTTGAGCACCTTTTCAATTTTTCAAGGAAGCCTTAAAAACGTCAATCTGCAAGAATTACTGGGCATTGTTGATGTGTCGTAGCTAATAGTATTTTGCTCTCATTATTCTGGAAGTTAGCAAGTTTTCAGTTTTTTTCTAGTGCCCTAATATTGGGCTAATTTAAAGATGTCGATTTTCGATGACGTTATCGCTCGTCTGCTACTGGTCCCTTACTCGCCCTGCATTTAATGAGCGCTCCTTAAATGGCAACCTTGCTGGTCACCCCTTACTGTGCCCTCCTTTAATGGTCCCACTCACTCTACTAAATCCCTGCGAACATTACGCACGCCGACGTCCTTGGTAAGTCTTCTTAATCTAGGCGCTCGTCACTTGATATTCATTCATACCCTGCTCCTTGCCCGAACAACATATCGTATACTTGAGTGATGCGTCACCAACAGGAATGAGGGGATAACAGAATTTTTAAAGCCGGATAGCGGATAATGAATAATTTTGCCAAAAAGGTCGGACAACGAACAAACAAAAAAATTAAAACTCGCTTTAGATTCCTCTAGTTTCAATGACACATCTGAAGTTAAAGCAGGGTTAATTTCTAAGTTATTCAAAGACATTCTAGTAGCGTTTTTTTAAAGTAAGTAGTCGTTTTTAAGTAGTACAGTCGCCACATTAACGACGCTCTATGGGACTTTCTTCCCATCAGAAGGAAGGCTAACAAACAGCAACATACCCGCCTTTCGCCTTTTTCGAGAGGCTTACCTGTATTGTTTTATTTATCAGCCGCCTAGTTCTTATTTCAATTAAAGTTGCTAAAAACAGTGTGGGTCCTGGAAGAGCAATTCTCCCGATGCCGCTTGTCTTTTCCATGCTATGAAGATAGCGGGAGACCTCCGGCCCAATAAAGTGCACGCGTAACAATCTTGATTCTACATAAGGAAAAGAACCGTTGTTGTTCGTGCTCAATCCAAGGTACTTCAACGTGGAATTATCTTTGATACTATAAAACAGCACTATAACAACTATCTATCGGGTAGTAACTGCAAGAAATTGTGTAGGTCAAACACAGATTCAAGTAAGTGACGCATTTATAAAAGGGAATGCTTCCTTATGTAGTGAAGAAGTTCCGATGAGAAACTCACAAACTAGAATGAATCTGCATGTCTTGCAGCACTCGCTATGGTAAGCACACTTAGTAGTTTGTTGCACTGCTAAAATTTCTAATGGAGAAGTCTCTATGTAACTGGATTTAACCTGTTTCCCTATTTCACGCATTCATTGCTGCATTGTACTGTATTTGTTGGATGATTCACAACAGCATATGGCTGAAAAAGTATACCTTCAAGAAGGGATATGAAAAAAATATAAGGGATACCTTTACCGCATGCAATCAAGTAGGACACAACCACAAATGACACGACGCTGAAATCGACGGTGCGGAATCTTCCCAGAATGCGCAGGGCCCTCCATTTCTAGCGAGTTGTATAGCAGTTTGTAAGCCTTCTTGGTCTGCACATGACTTGAGATGAATTAATAAAGCTATGCTTAGTAGGCCTCTTAGATGTATGGTACATGATTAGCGACTCTAAAAAGATAGAAAGAGGTGTCTTAAAAACTACGTAACCAGTTCCCCAAGTGAGGAAATGCCGCAACTAACCCTCCTGAATGTGAATGATTCCTGTTGTTTCTGACGACCACTCTTACGATCGTGAATCAGCATCTACATGGTAGACCCATCACCACGTTCAAACCTAGGAGTCGTCTAATTTGTTGTTCGTTATCCGGTCAAAATCGCCGGATAATAAACAACAAAACGGATATGCCAAAACCCGCCGGAAACCCGACAATGTATAACGGATAACGGTTAATCCGCTCACTCCCCGGTTCCCTGGTTGCCAATCTCATAGTTTTTTCAGCAGTCGCTCGTGGTTAAGCTTAAAGAAAGCTCGGTTGGCATACACCTCTCGAAGACATCCTTTGACTATGATCCACCCCCCCCCCCCCTCCCAGTGACCGACAACGTAACCCACGGATTATCCGAATTGTAGATAGTAAGATACTGAAGAACTACCACTATTGGTATTAGTATTAGTATTATCCTAAACTCGAGAAAGGTCTGAGTTTTCCTGGAGCGTGACATATTACGAAGGCGGATTCAGGAGACTGCATATGTGCCAGTGAAAGGAGGCAAAGAGCCACTGATATGCCGCCTTTATCTAGGTTCCTTTTATAAGCAGATCTTCATGCTCATTGACGTTTTATGTTTAACTTACCATGGCTGAAAAAATAGTGGGTGCCATTGTTCTAGAGGAGTCCAATGGTGAGATGGCACAAACGTTTGCTCTTTTCCGGCACCTAAGCGTTTGCTCTTTTTCGGCCCTTTTTCAGCAAACAGCGATTCCAAAACCGTCTGAATTGCCGTGGGCGAACTGTTTACGAGAGTAGCACTGGATGTGCTTTTTACAAAAACGAGAGGTCACGGAATGAAGCTAAGGAGTACTCCTCTCTGAAACAAGCAAATAAAGCTCGATGAAAATTGGTGCATTTCGGGATGGCCCACGCGTATTTGCTGACAATCTGAGCTGCTCTTTGCTCTATACATTTAACAGTTTTACACAATTTCCAAGAAGCTCAAGATGTGTGGTTCATTATGCCAACGTCATACTAAAGTATGTGGTTTTCCAAGGGCCATAGGCTTCTCGTTAAGAAAACCAATTACTGCATTTAAAATCCCTTGTGGGCTTAGAGATTTATATAGGAGCTATCAGAGGTATGAAATGTGCGGATTACAACAAATACTAACAAGGATTGTTGTTTTGTTCTTCATAAAGCATAGTTGCAGAACAAATTTCCGAAACGAACGTCGTAGTTTATAATAAATATCGTAACTCCGCTCACTCACAATTTATCCATCAGAACAAAGGCCGGAGAAGTAATAATCAGCTAGGGAGACAGACTGAGAATAAGGATGGTGAAGGAGAACATCGATGCCTAATTGCATCAAATTCTGACGGGAGATTATCGAAGAATGAGCGCAAGAGTCGCCCTGGTACGAATCTGCTGTTCACCAACGGCCCTTCCTGTTCATTACTGCCGGCCACGTTCGTCTTTCGCAGCGTTCCAAGCATAATTTTTAAGTCACAGCGGTGAGACTCTGCCGTGAGTGTTTTGCCTGGTTGCAAGACGCCGTATGGAACAAACCTTTGCTGCACCACCAACAGCTAATGGGGGGGGGGGTGGAGGTCCGGTTTAGGAAAGTCTGATGGTGGGGATAGTTACCCACCCAAACATATCCCCACTTTCTGTTATAACACAAGACCATTTCTCATCTACGGTTGTCAAAAGATCTAAGAACGGGTCGTTTTTCAGGCGAACAAGAACGTTTGAACAGATGCTGGAGCGAATCAGGCCCAACTCGTGAGTCAAATTTTAGGGCATCCACTTCAGCGTCTTCTTCAACATGTCGACTGAGGCCAGGTGCCTTTATACTGTAACATTTATGCTGCTATCTGTCTAGCTGTGTTCGGCTTTGACTCAACGGCCGCTCGTGAGAATCGATCGTCTAGGGACATCTTGCGACCACGCACAGGTTTGTCCTCGAAGTTAAAACCCACCAAAAACTTTTCAAACCAATATCTCACTGAACGTATAGAGGACGATTCCAAGCCGAATGCGCTCACGATATTACGAGTTGCCTCAGAAGTTGAATGTGAGCGCTTGAACTCATAAAGCATATCCGGTCGAGACCGCGTCGCTTCATCCTTTTTCAAAATAGTATAAGAATGTCTAGAATGGAGATAAGTGAAGGCGTGAAACACAACTTGATAGAGGACAAAAGCCTACGAAACGATCTGCGCAAGTTGTTTTGAACGGTGTTTTCTCATGAGCAATTAATTTACGTTGGTATTCAGCTCTTTTGTTTTTTAGTGGCATGTTACTTATTTTCATTTTTTTATTTATATGTAGATATTTTCACCACGCTGAAGTTGAAAAAAGGAGGAACTGTCGTAGTATCGGGGCTTCAAGAGCCGGCTCACAGCCTTTCTGCTTCTGAACGAAGGGCCGATCTCAAAACGAAGGTTCTAGACGTCCTAGATGCTCTTCAAGTTGATTGTGAACCTATGGACACCTATAGCATTGGCAAGCATAACGCTTCCAGGCCACGCATTCTTAAGGTTATCCTTCCATCAATAAATCAATATTACTGGCGAAGGGCATTAGCTAACGCATGTACTTTCGTGCTGCTGGCTTAGCGGGCACGTTTGTAAGGAGGAGCATTAGTGCGGATGTAAGGAGGCAAGAGCTTGAACTTAGGAAGTTGGCTAATGGAATAATTAGGGTTAAGACAATAAGAGAGTGGGTGGTTTACTGCAGTCAGCTCAGGCATATTTTTGAGCTTTAAAATGTGGATACGGGAAAGGGCTTAGTCTGAATGGTAACCCACTTTCGCCAGCTTGTTACCTGATCAATGCTAGGAGTCTCATTAATAAAATTCTTCATTTTCGTAACTTTTTATCAACGATTAAACCCGATATGGCCTTCATTACTGAAACTTGGTCGAGTGGTAAAAATAATGATGCCGAATTGTTAGCCGTTAGCCAACTTGCCTTATATTATACATCACATCGATAGGCGTAATGGCGGTGGAGGAGGTGACGTTTGCTGTGTTTTGCGGAGTAGATACATCAACCCCAGATACTAAACCATACTTTCTATCACAAAGCTGAAGTTGTCTGTGTAGAATTTTTTCTATGATAAGGACCGACTTGAGTCAAAACAGATCTATTGCCGTCTATCGTCTTTATAGCTCAAGAATAAGTGATGACGACAAAATGCTTGATTTTCTCTCATCTTTTGTTTCGGTTTAAAAAAAAACTATATTTTGGATGACCTAAACCTGGCTGTAGATTGGCAAAGTCTATCTCCTTCAAACCATGCATGAGCTAAATTTCTTCAGTTCTTCAAGGGTACTCGCTTTACGCAAGTTGTCAGTGAGGCTACACACGAAGAGAAAGTTTTGGAAATCATTTTATCAACATCCCTTTAGTTTCTAATGTACGTACTTTGCCACCATTCGCCACCTCTGACCACAACATCGTTCGATTTGACAGTTGTTTCCTTCCGTCTTCTCATGTACTCTTTTCCATGCCATATTTCTTCAATACTGTCTTTGACTCTTCGAGAGTCTTTCAGAAGTTGACTGGCATCAAATTTTTGATTGATATGTAACCGTGAAAGATCTTTCTCACAGATTCTGTAAAGTGCTATACGAAAACCTGACCCAATTAGTATCTCTTTAAAAAATACAGTCGTTCAGAGCTTGTTATTTTAAACATATTATTAATCTTCTCGTTCGAAAGGAGCGCTTGTTTCGATCTCTACCGGATCCACTTAACAACTCATTCTATAAATCAATCTGTACCAATATCGATTATCATCTAAAATAATTCTGGGCTCAGAGAGAAGGAAAACTAGCTAAACATGATTCAACGAGAAGACTACATTTGCAGATTCGCTGTAAGATGAAATCGAACGGAGGCCTTCCTAATGTTACTGACAATAACGATAACGTTTGTTCATGCGACTCAAGCAAAGCTAGCGCTTTAGGATACTGTTTTCGAAATATGTTTTCCGACGACACCACATCTAGTTCTGTACGCGATAGAGTAACTGTTGCTGAAAACCGATGCTTCTGAAACGATGTGTTTTTGAAGCTTTTCCGGTAACATCTTCTTTAGAACCAATGCTGTGTACACCATCGATAAAAAACTGAAGCCTTCCTTATCTGAGCATAGTGATGGAATTCTTTCAATAATCTCTAAAAATTGCTCTCAAGAACTATTCAAGCCGCTTTCTTATATATTCAATATATCTTTCATGCTAGAAGAGGTTCCAAGCGCATAGAAGCGTGCTTTAGTAACTGCAAATCCTAAAGTTGCAGCCGCTTATTCAGTAACTCAGTTTCGCCCAATCAGCATAATTCCTTGTTCTACCAAGGTAGTGGAGAGTATAATAAGAGATACGTTTTTGGCGTGGCTACTTCGCACTGGTGCTATCCCACCTGCACAACATGGTTTCCTCCCAGGGCTCTCTACTGTCACAAATCTGGTTGACAGTATGTTTGACATAAGGCTTTCCCCTAACCAGTGGAAGATAGTCGATGTGGTCTATATAGATTTATCAAAAACGTTTGATAAGTTTCCCACGCTAAACTGCTCCTCAAGCTGAATTCAACAGGTATTGACGGAGTCCTTTTGAATTGGTTTGCTTCTTACTTAAGCGACATATTTATGACTGTTCCCGGTGGCTCTGAATTCTCAGACAAATAGCACTGAGCTAGTAGTGTACTACAAGGTGGAGTTTTGTCCCCGTTGTATTTTGTGCTCTAACAGCTGGCATATCCGAAGTCATCAGTTATTGAAATACTATTAAGCTTCAAATTTACGCTAAGGATATCAAATTGTACGGAATCTATAACCAAGTGAATTGAGCTGAAACTGTCTTGCTCTTAACAATGCCTTGAATGCGCTACAATATTGGGCTTCGGAACTTAATTTGTCTATCAACCCGGAAAATGGTCGGTTTTGCATATTCGTGAAGGACGTGTCATCTATATTAACAAATGTGAACTGGTCAAAGACCTTTGTGTTTTTATACAATCAAAACTTGATTTTTCGAAATGTGTTGAGAAAATTATGCAGCAATCCAACATTGCTCTTTACCTTACATTTCGATATGCGTGTAGTGATAATCCTGTTATTCTCACTGAACTATGTAGAACTTACGTCCTTGTTTATTTGGAGTACTGTTCACATGTATGGAATCCACTTTTAAGCTATGTATTTGTCATACGACTTGAAATAGTCCAAATAACTTTCCCAAGGCTTGTTTACGGACGATAAAACCAAGGCACTTTTTCGTGTAATTCGCCCACCTACGAGAAGCGCCTGAGAGCATTAGGCCTTGTTGCTGATTTTTTGCTTTAAAATACTTCTGGAGGGCAATGGCTAGAACTTAGCGCCAGCAAGTACTGGATATACATCCCTTGCAGTCTACGATATAATGGATTTAGCCTGCTCTATCCGATGATTCAGAAGAAGAATTACACTCAGCTGTTTAACTTCTTTTTTTCAGAGTGGCACGATGGCTCAGAAGATTGCCTAGGAAAGTTTTAAACGCAGAATCAGTAGGGATCTTTCTGCCTATGCAAAATTGTCTACCAACACTACGATTCACTTCTGAAAGACTCCGCACTTGCCGAATATATAGTTCCTTCTTGAGGTTTCCCTGAAAAGACAGATCAACAAGCGACTTGATCTTTATCACTGGTTACTTGGGCCCGGGTTTTTACCCCTGGGGTTCGTATCAGATCAAAGAGGCGCCTGTCTTATCGGCCCGCCCCAGAATAACTTTTGTTTGTTGCGCTGTATAATTCTACGAGTAACTTCTTTTTCAGCTCATAACGTTCTCTCTTTTACTTAGTAAAAGTTCATTGCTACGGGAGTTGCCAAATAAACATGGTGACTTGCGTAGTAGATCGTAGCTCCAGCGTCTCCGGTAAATTTGAATTTGTCTTTTTTCTTTACTGTTCAAATCAAATTTTTCTCTCTTTCGACCTTCCAATAGCACAGAAGTTTTGGGCTACTCTCGAGCTGTGCTAACCTCAGTTCCAATTAATAGCCTTTTTTGTTCACATTGCCGTGGCCAATCATGGAATTTCTTTCTCTTATTCTTAATCGTGTCTATGGTTAATGGCGTGAATAAACAGGGACGTGAACAATAACTCTTTATTTCAAAACGACAATCACTTGCGACAAGCTCATATATATGTAGTAATACTATAATTCTTCATACACTGTAGGTTGCTTATAAGAAAAGTAGAGATCTCCATTAAAAACTAAAGTGGTCGCGTGTTGCACTTTGTTTATAATTCATAAAGGTAAAAGAGAACTGGCGCTTGCCTACTAGGGCACTTGCTCCAAACCGCTCAATTAGCGTTAGCCCTAGTTTGTGCTTGCGCCGCCACCAGGGATGGGCGGAAATTTTGAAAATTTTCCCAGAAAACAGAAAACAGAAAATAGCTTTCGTCAGAAAACAGAAATCAGAAAAGCCAAAAACGCCAGAAAATCAGAAAACAGAAATCAGAAAACAGAAAATTTGGAAATTATCACACGATCTAATTATTTTACCCAAAGATTCATTTTTCCAGTAGCAACTGCTTTTGTATGACTAGAAATGTAGTCGTAGACCAGCGTTTTAATTTGCAAGCGTTTATAAAAATTTCTACTACATTCCAGTCTACTGCAATCAGCAAGTTGTAAATCTGGACTGATAGATTCTAGGAATCTCGACACGTGAAGTACACAACATTACTCATCAGCCCCGTTTCACCGCGAAGGCCTCAATCAGATAATGGTCCCACTAGTGAGAAACTTTTAGAGTACCGAACACGATGAATCAGTGATCACTGTTCCCATATTTCAACTCAATTGCTTGAGTTTGTAGACGCACCCTCGCAACATACTCTAAAGCTGTGCAGAGATTCGTTGAGTATTACTGGCTCCGTTAGAATCTGTATTCCTAGTTCGTTTCGTTCTTGGTCATACCTTTCCTTGTAAGTAGCCTAGTTTCCGCGTAACTGAAAGTTCTCAGGCCAACTTACCAATGCTCTTTACAGCACCTATTTACTGCTTAGCCGACTAAAGATGATGTGCACTGGCTTGGTGCCTTACAGTACGGTACGAGATTTTGACTGAAGGGGCTGTCAGCACAACAGGGCCGGTATGCATATCTCGCTCGGGGCGCCCCGTCGGGGAATAATTTAAAGGGCGGCGGAATCCCGCGATGCACACCTCCGGGGAGGTACCGTATTCCCAGCCCCCTCGGGGCCGGGGCGCCACCGACTCAGACGTAAGGGGAATGCTGCAGACAGCGAAGCAAAACGTACTAAGCGAGCGGAATTTCGACAGCGAAGTAAGGAAAATAAGTAGGTGGGTGCATATTTATTCAATTCGGAGTTAGATTTTCATTTTTCTATCCATGTATGAGTAATGTCAGGTGATGGTTTGCAGATATTGCTTCTGCTTTGCTTTTTCTTTGAAGTTGACTCTCTCTGTCTTCCTCCGCGGACGGTTTTTGGCTTCCTAATGGTGTTATAGCATTCCGGAATGCTTGTTCGCTTTCCACATAACTACGTAGATGTAGTGTAGTTGTTGTAGTGCAGATGTGGTACAGTCGAAAACGGAGCAAGAGTAGGAGCAGGTTTGGTGTTTTGAAAGTTTTTCGATTTTTTACTTAGCATACGAGAAGTCGTGGAGGAAGATTGTTTGTTTAGAGGTAGCCGCATTCTATCTCGATAGTACTTTTTCGCTTGACTCCAGATTTTTGCCTTTCTAGGCTGCTGCAAGTGTCTGTCACAGTCTCTGTCACGGATACTGTCGGCAAATGGTCATTTTATGGTGTACTACCGTCGTTTCCGAAAAGACTGCCACGTGGAGGTAGCCGAACTGTTTCATTTTTCGTTTTTACTACAAGTTGTTTTTATTATTCATCGTCGAACCATTATTTTTCGTGTTTGAATTACATGAAGCCGACGCCCATCCAGTTGCAGGCAGTTCCTTGCATAAAGGCAGAGAGGGACCTAATCGGTATTGCCCAAGCTCTATCCGGAGAAACACTAGCCTTCATTCTCGCTATGTTTCGTCATATCTTGAACAGCCAAAGCTGGAAGATTTGAGGGTCCTAAAGGTGAGTACCTGCAGGATTAGTGTTTCACAAGTTGAGTTCTAATTCACTTATTCCAGCTATTATTATGTCTCCTACTGGGCTACTCTCGATTGCAATGCAGACATGGAAAGGAGCGAACAAGTTCGTCAAACCACGTAGAATCCATCCATTTCAATCAGTATGCATTAGTTTTGCGCTTGCAGGTATTCGATATTGGAGTTGTATGTGTGTATGGATGAATTGGAATATCAGAGCAAATCGCAGACCTTAAGAGAGGTGCTGAGGTGATAGTGATACTTCGGGAAGGATGATAGACATACCTGCAGCCAACAGTGGTACGTGCACTTCCTTGTTCGCAGTGCCTTGTATTTTGGAAATTATCGTCAGTCGTGTTTCATTAGTTTTAACAACATGGAAAAGAGATGGGCTTGAAACTAACAACACCTAATTGGGTAGGAGCGTTTTGCAATGTCAGACGAGGGATAACGATAGTCGTGATGAATTCTGCTTGTGAATGTGTAGAATCACGTTTCACCTGTTTGGAGAGAATAGTTCGTGTTTCCAAATGTCGTCGAACACCACCACTAAATCTCTGGTATCTGCATTCGCAAGGAATACTAATCATAATGATGAAGGAAAATCATGAACCCTATCATATCCAAATCAATGAGAATCATTAAATCATCATGTACTGTCATTCAGAGCTCGTGGACGGGAGTGAGGGTTTGATGGACGGCACATACGAGGCGAATCCGATTACAACGTACCTGAAACCTTCCGCAGAAAAGTGTCATTTTGCTGCTTCGTGTGTTCTACATCTTAACCATGTGACGGTGTCCGAGACGCGTATTTTTGTGAAAAACAGGATTATTTCTATATCATTAAAGTCGTTGCATATTCCGGTTGTGCATTTACATTTGCATTATATATTCCGGTATATAAATAAATGAAAAATTATACGTGAGATCTGTTGCTAAAGTGTGTTTACGAACAACGGTTTTCATTCTCGAGGCGGTGTCGTCTTGGATAATTCGAGCACATGAAACTATTATTCACACACTCAACTTCACAAAATTAACGAACTCAAACAAGAAGTGTTGTTAAGTAGGCATTATAACGCTTAATAAGCGGAATTGAATTATGACATTAATCTTTAGCTGCGTAGCTATCCTACTTTATATAAGAAAGCGCGCGTCTGTCCATCTGCCTGTTTGTCTGAAACGTTTCCATCTATGGCGTCGTACAAAGCCTATCTGTACACGCAAAAGCTAACATCGAAATCGTGTTCGGTATGTCGGTATTGAGAAGACGTGCACTACCAATAAAAGGGGAGACAAGAAGGGGTTAATGCTCGAGTAATGGTAAATAAATGTCGACGTCGGACAAGAAACTATCTCAGCAATCCCCATACATCTCGTTAAGAGCAATTGAGGTTAGATATTCTCAGTGATTGAAAACCTTATGGAATGCTGTATGGTCTCACCTTCTTCATAATAGGTAATGGACAAACAGGACAATACCGAACTATAAGCGGTTCTGTAATGGAAGGAATTGCAGAAATGGACGTTCTAGACGTTGTTGGAGTGCTCGATCGTGAAGAGGAGGAGCGAACGTCAATTCCTCGTGTCTTCCGCGATCGAGCTGTACCCTTCGAGGCACTTTCTGACACGGAGTTTAGGAAAGATTATAGGTTTACGAAACCTACATTTTTCAAAATCTGTGGTCTGCTGGCCGAAGACCTTTCTCACAAGACAGGAAGAGGATCGGACCTTCCAGTTGCTCTGCAGGTTTGCATCTGCATCCACCTCCTCGGAAGGAACGTGATGCAGAGTGACAGCGCCAGAATCGCGGGATGCAATCAGACGACTGTGTCACGTATTTCGGATCGATTCCTCTGCGCACTGAACAGTAAGGCAGAGCAGTTCATCTACTGGCCTAGGGGAGGCGAAGCGATGGAGATACAACGGGCGTTCTTCTCCAAGTACAGGATTCCTGGAATCGTGGGTATAATAGACGGCACACACGTTCACATTACAGCTCCTGTGGAATCGGAAGAAGACTACGTCAACAGGAAGAACTTCCACAGTCTGAATGTGGGCGTGGTAGTTGATTACGAAGGTCGGATCCGTTGGGTGTCCACTAAGTGGCCCGGATCCACTCACGATTCCAGGGTTCTGAAGTCTTCAGAGCTGTACCACAATGTGACAAGGGGAACGCTTTACGGCGTAATCATAGGAGATTCAGCCTATGCAGCGGAGACGTTCCTGTTGAAGCCGATTACCAATCCGAGCACCCCAAAAGGTGAGATAGAGAACCTTGGTAAGCTACATCCACATCCGACTGAAATGAGATTGCAATTCAGAGGAAAGGTACAACAGGTCTCTTTGCAGCGCCCGATCGAGGATCGAGCGCTGTTTTGGCGTTCTAAAACGTCAGTTCCACATACTGCACGCTGAGTGCAGGTAATTATTCATCGACATTACTTGAAATTCCTCTTCTAATCCTATAGTGCATTTCAGGTACGCTCCCGCCAAGGCCGCCCAGATAGTGCTGGCATGCTGTATTCTCAGAAATATAGCTATCGACTCTAAAGAATTGGATGACTATGATGAGTCCCCCAATGCCAGTGTGCCCATCGTGCTTGAGCAGTCCATCCACGATGGAACACTATATCCGGACTCTTCCTGCGGCAGAGCCTTCATGAGGCGTATTGTAGAGGAATACTTCTAAGAACAGTTAAAGATGTTAACATAAATTCATTCGTTACTCTTCAGAAACAAACAACTCGTACATTAGAACAATTCATTCTTCATTCTTCATAGCGAATTCAGCGCCTATTACACATAAAAAATTCGGATCAAGTAACAGATCAACAAATCGGAGCACATAACATCAACAATCGGTACTCAGCACATATGAGTACCAGTAACATACCAGTAATACCAGCAACATTGCAAACAAACCACTTAATTACCTATGTATTTCATTTTCAAATAGCAACAGGAGGACTATGCGTGTCTGGTATATGCTGTGAGAAGGTGGGCGTATGGTTGAACAGAGCCTTCGACGATGGCCTGACATCGTCGAAGGCTCTGTTCAACCATACGCCCACCTTCTCACAGCATATACCAGACACACATAGCTAGCGAACAACTACTCGAATGCATTCTAGCCACACGCGCGCCCTCTCAAAACGTTCGCCTCATAACAAACTCTATTCCTGCGAAATACCTTTTTCCTAGGACATCGCATCCGGCCACCCACCCACCCTCTCAATTTATACATCGCATCCGGCCACCCACCCACCCTCTCAGTTTATACACAACAAACACAAAATCTAGTCATACAGCGGTTCCTGCGAAGTAGGACCGTCTCTTCTCGTTCCAGTACGCGAGCTTCGCTTCCAGTACTTGCTGCTCCATTAGCAGGTTCTCGCGTCTCAGTTGTGCGTTCTTCAACTCCGCTTCGATTAGCTGCTCCCGCAGCTCCCTAAATTTAATATTAAAGAAAGCATGACAACTTTTTAAACTTGATGAAAAATTTTCACCTTTCACTTTTGCTACTATCCTCCTTCTTCATTATTTTCGGCGGCTTCATCGATTGCACCTGCTCTTCCAACTTAGGTGCCTCGTCGTCGAAGCATTTCCTTTTCTGAGTCCACAAGTCCGGATTCTAAAGTGGACACTCGATTATTTACCACTTAAGCGGATGCCCTCAATGCATGTCTAGACTCACACTGCCAATTTCATGGCCTCCCTCCATTCCTGCTAAGCGTGGTCTTTTTTCAAGCGCCTCAAACACGTACTTTTGTACTCGCGTGATTCGCGGCAGCACTGCGCAACCGCCTCCAGTTCTCAACTGCTCCTGCTTCTACAATGTTTGGATTTATTTTAGTGACCAAATCGGGTTTGATTAAGAGTACTCATCATACTCACCACTGCTGTGGCGTACTTCTTCACAGTCTTCATTTCATCCCGTATTTTTTGGTCTATTTGCTTCTCTGTTCTTACCGAGACGCCTATCGAGTTCACTTCTTCTGTTAGCGAATCCAAGAACTTCTTTTTTTCCTACAATGAGTTTCTTTGATGCGCCGCTCCAAGTCTTCCGATTTATCACCACCAACCGATTCTCCAAACTTCCCGAGCTGTTTATTGTGATAAGCCTCATAATTCTCTATGTATCGTTCCATGATTACCGCTGTTTCCTTCTCAGTGAACTGGTTATAACAGTTCTGAAATTGAATCCATTTTTTTCGGATAATGGAGCCCGAGTCGTTTCATGTTCAAATTTGCAACACTTCATGTTTGCTTGCAATCATTACCCAATTCTGGTCTAGGTTTTCTCTTATCCAATCATTTTTATACACTAATCCTCACTCATTGTTGGATGCTTCGCCCCCACACCTCGAGAATAGAACACCCGACCGTCTTTTTTTCTTCTCTACACCTTCTTATTCTCGTTATAGTGAAAAACTGATTTCACGGGATTGCGGGACAGTACGGCGGAATCTTCAAAACAGCTCCTATGGAGTCTATTCACTCTCTATCGTACTTACGCGATTTATTCTCCGAATTGAACCTTCTCTACGTGGCAAGAAACACATCGTGCAAATGTTTTGAGACTCCGCTACCGCTTCACGTTCTGGGCCCAGACACCCATTACGCGACATGGCTACACGTCTTCTGAACGCTTGTTAACAACGTCGGTGACATGATTTCGCAACCCGGATGCCCTTAGCGCGACATCGTTGACACGTCTTCTGAATCCGTATACCCCTTGCGCGACATCACTTAACTTCTTCTGAACCCAGACGACCCTATTCGCGACATCGGTGACACGTCCCCTAACGCTCTCGAAGCGGCGTGAGTGACACCTTGTCTAAACCCGGACACCAGTAACTAATTATTAATTAATGATGATACATTAGTAATTACTAATTAATTATTATTCATGATGACACATCATTATAAGTACTAGTAACGACCATAATAACTCACCGGTGCTCTTAAGACCGTGGCGTTTCCGTCGTTTTCCATCTTAGGCGTCCTCCTGAGTGGGTCATCTTCGTCGTCCGATGCGTATGCATCTTGCATCTGAAAACTTCGTACTTTTTCTTCCCATTTATCATTACCTTCGTTTACCGATGTACCCCTATCCATTGGCTAAGGTCTGCTCGAATGCTCTGAAAGATTAGGAGAAATTGATTGGCATCATGAGCACAATCAAACATAATCATCATGAACATAATCAGACATAGATAAGTAGCTGTTAACAACTACACCAACATCCCAACGGTTAAATAATAGAGCGTTGAGAAAATAAACCACGAATGGACCGGAGAACAGTGTGACTTGTGCACATTTTCATATTTGAGAAGAACCAAATAAAAGGATTAGCAGAATGGCGACCCCCGACGGACGACGCGACCGCTTAATGCGCGAATATTGAATTTTGTGGAGTACGAACCTTTTGTAATTTGTAGTGATACCCCAAATACATACATTTTCAGGGCTCCATTGCACGGCTTTCATCGTGGCTCCATACGCAGAATGTTCCCACTGGGATCCAGCTGATGCTTCAGCAACTCCAACTTTGAGTTCTCCTCTCAGGCTCTCTGAAAATGATTCTAACACCTTTCTACTTTAGACTGTGCAGCAAGGAAGCTCCAACACGGACATACGTTTGCGATAAGTTTAGGTTAGATTGTCCACGGATACAAGAAGTCAAGTAAACTAAGTAGTAAAGGATAAAAGATGGCGTTATTCAAGGATGTGCCGTTCTACTCGCGTCATTCTAATTCTACGGGATGTCACGGAGGCGGTCTGAATGCGCATTCGGGCATACGATGACTTGCGGTGGCCAGCCGATAAAGCTTTCTACTTTCTACTTTAGACTGTGCAGCAAGGAAGCTCCAACACGGACATACGTTTGCGATAAGTTTAGGTTAGATTGTCCACGGATACAAGAAGTCAAGTAAACTAAGTAGTAAAGGATAAAAGATGGCGTTATTTAAGGATGTGCCGTTCTACTCGCGTCATTCTAATTCTACGGGATGTCACGGAGGCGGTCTGAATGCGCATTCGGGCATACGATGACTTGCGGTGGCCAGCCGATAAAGCTTTCTACTTTCTACTTTAGACTGTGCAGCAAGGAAGCTCCAACACGGACATACGTTTGCGATAAGTTTAGGTTAGATTGTCCACGGATACAAGAAGTCAAGTAAACTAAGTAGTAAAGGATAAAAGATGGCGTTATTCAAGGATGTGCCGTTCTACTCGCGTCATTCTAATTCTACGGGATGTCACGGAGGCGGTCTGAATGCGCATTCGGGCATACGATGACTTGCGGTGGCCAGCCGATAAACAAATTAGCGGTTTATCCTTCCCCGACAAGTCTGGTACCAATTCACCGATTTCGGTGTTATGGAAGGCTTGATTGCCGTGAGCGAGAAATGAGAACCAGGAACATGGTTTCGGGTGCACACGACAGTTGCCGCATTCTGCGACTACGCTACAGATGCGCAAAGTAAGTAGTAATAAATAGTGAATGCTTCTCTCCCTGAAGCTCTGGCGTTATCCACATGGTAAGAGAATAGGCTCATTAAGCTTTGGACTCCACTCCTGTCAAGACCGTTTTATGGTCCCACGGATCAACACAATGTTGGCGACACAACAGAAAACCAACAAAAACATCTATGCGGGCTTTTAATCAGTGTTGACTTTGATGACTTCACTTGATCGTGACATTGGTTTGGTTGCTCTTTTCTAGAAGTTATTCCGGAAATTCTCGCATATCACACTGTTTTAGCTTGTATTATTCGCATCTTGAAAGGAAGAAGTGGTTAAAATCAGGCACCTGCTAAACCGCTGTGTGCAAATATCTCTATTTATTTAAAGTTGGTACTCAGCTAAATAGTGCGGAAAATGTTAGACGTGGTGCATGAAATGATGATCAACTTAGATGGCTTTAGAATGTCTATCGGTGCAAATAGGATGGTGGCCATCCCTACTCAGTAAGAAGGGACGTTTAAGTCTAGTTACATCATAAATGGGCTCAAAGCGGCTCAGAAGGGGGCGCTTTCCATTCAGTGGTTATCTATCTTCGTAAGGAGTCATATGAATGCTCAGTTACAACAAAAGTGGTCCTGCTCAGTTTACCGCAGCGGTAAACTTCATCACTGCTACGTAACATTTCTAATTTTGTGAAACACGAAACGTCTTATAGGGCTGTCCCACATGTCGACCCCTCTGAGCTGCTTTGCGCACCTAAATGCCCACTGTAGGGGTAAAGCATAACATTGATGCCAAAAACTGCGGTTTCAAACAGCACATAGCGCTGCACTACATGGCGATCCCCTCAACTTGTTTCAGTTAACATCGCTAGCAACGTTCCACAGCCCTTTCGTGGGTGGCAACGCTTTACAGAACGAGAAGAACGAGCACAACGAGAAGAATCAAATCAAATAATAACAAAAGGACGGCCGCCGGCGGACGAGGGGACCGCTTAATGCGCGAAAATCGAAATTTGTGGCGTGGCGTATGAACCCTTTTTCCGTGATCACGGACCATGCTCCCTCCCCTACGCCGATGGAGATCCCCACGCGTGGCGGGATCCTTATGCATCGCGGGTTGGGGGCCCCGAACCGCCCGGGTACGACCTGCTGTTGGGGCTCCCCGAGCGGGGCGCCCCGCCGCCCCGAGATATGCATACGGACCCAGATCTTAGGTGAAGGTGCTTTTTTTAATGCGTAGACACCATTATCACGTTATCACATTATTATCACATTATCGTTTATCACATTATTATTTCATCTCATATCTATATATCATATTACATCTCAGCGGAAGACCAGCAGAACCGCCTTGCTGTACAGAGGAGTGCACGACATTAGCAACAATTGCCTGGTCTGCCTGATGTACGTAGTCTACAAGCTGTTAACTCGAGTCCTCCTGATGAATAGGATCGGCAGAACGCTGGATGAAGTACAGTCATGCGAACAAGCAGGATTTCAGAGAGGAATCAGTACGATCGACCACATACACATCATTACGAAGCTTATCGAAGTGTCGCGAGAGTACACGCTGCCGCTGCACGTTCACCTGAAGAAGGCATTCGACTCTGTCGAAACTGAAGCGGTCGTCGAAGTCCTGCTCGTTCAGGGCGTTCCTACTGTGTACATCAGAGTCCTTCGAGAGCTGCAGAGTGGATTCACGACAAAGGTCTCGCCATTCTACAACAAAGTCGTTGCCAAAGTGAACAGAGAGGTTCGATGAAAGGGTACTATATCCCCGTTTCTCTTCTGCGCCACCCTTCAAGACGTCATTCGACAACTAGAATGGGAAGACATGAGAGTGAAAGATGACAGACGGCACCTACATCATCTAACACCGAGCGCTAGCCAGGCAGAGCAAATGCTTGCTTGCTTCGACTGTGCATGTGGGAACGTTGGACTACAGCTGAATCTTACGAAGACGATGTTCATGAGGAACGGACAAGTTTCTGACGCCCCACTCTCACTCAATGGAACGAACATCTTCGAACGCTCCAGATACGTGTATCTGGGTCGTGAAGTCAACATGAGCAAGTAACTAGCGCCGGAGCTGGAAAGGAGGATGCGAGTGGCTTGAGGAGCTGTCAAGAGAGTCGTGGAGAAGACGCAGAACGTCGGGTTCCGTACCCACCTTTTCGACTTCACTGTTCTTCCTGCCCTAAAAGACGCATTAGAGACCTGGGCTCTACGAAAGCAGGATGAACACGCGATCAGCGTCACGCAGAGAGGAATTGAGAGGACGATGCTCGGAGTGACACGACTCACGCAAGTGAGAGAAGGCCTCGAGACTTCCGAGCTTCGCCGACGTTCGAAGATCAGGAACGCTGTCGCATAGGCAAGTCGTCGAAAATTAGGCAGGCCACGTAATGTGCTTCGCAGACACCGAGTGGACGAGAGCCATCACCGACTGGATTCCGCGGGATGTCAAGAGAACACCAGGATGCCCACCTACGCGTTGGTCGGACTTCGTCAAAGCCCTGAAGAAACAATATGACGCTCTTCGTGTCCCTCGTGCGAAAAGGATTCTTCAGATACCCTGGCACGTGGCATGGACGTGTTGAGACGCTGCTGGTGCCCGCTTGAACAACTCGATGATCAATGGGACGACAGATGATATAAGTGATAAATAAGAAATTTCGTGTATCAGTACTGTATCATTACAGCAGCGAAATCGAAGGTAACTAAGACTTTTCTGTCTCTTACTAATTTGTGACACCAAAGAGGAGTCTTCATAGTTAGAAAAGCAGCTTCGACGAAGGCTCCACAGAAAGCGATATTGGGGATGACCGACTAACAGTGATCAATTTTTAAACCGGAGGTGGAGAATAACCCTACCCACAGTAACTCTAGGACAAGTGGTTAGTTAGTACATAATTTAATGCCCCTCAGAATACTAGTTTTAAATACTAGTTTTAAAGTTTTAATATAAAATTTTTAGTGATAGTTCATGAGTATGCGGCGCAATTACTACACGAGCACATCCAAAAACGCCACATGCTTTCCATTTAAGATGTTCTAGAAATACTATTTTGGAATGAAGCTCACTATTCTATAATACTTTTTGGATTCCTTTCATTAGATTTCTGTGATAACATTTTGTTCGTAACCCTATTTTCTGTTTTCTGGCCAATTTTTGGCCATTTTCCAAGAAAACAGAAAACAGAAAAAATTTGTCCAAAATGGCCAGAAAATCAGAAAACAGAAAACAGAAATTCCACCCATCCCTGGCCGCCACGCGGCGCGGCACCACAATGCCATATTAATTGATCTCTCGCGCCGTCCGGTCGATATCTATCCCGACCATCGTGCCGCACAAGCCACTTATAGGACGATGACTTTCCCTGCCTTTTGTTTGACTAAAGTTCGCTTTTCTAGGGCTTAATTTCACTCGAGAACAACTGCGCTCGGCCTGGAACGCCCTTGTCACGATAGATTCCGTATTAATAAGGTTCCTCTCGTTCTGTCCTTCATCTCCGATAGAGTCACTGCTGAAATTCAAAGGGGTGTTGTAAGAGCACAACAGCAGGACGACGTTGTCTTAGTGAATATTCCTAAAGACAGCTTTAAACGGCAGTTGCACGAAAAGCAGTGCATTTCGGAAGTCTGCGCTATATGCTCAAGTTGTAGTTTAGGGGATTGCTGAAAGATATGAGCAATTTATCAGATTGAGTGTCTGGCATGTAACGCAAAATATATTGGAAGACGGGAAGGGCACTAGGAATATGCCTAAGGGAACATCTATATGGGAAACGACGTGGATTGCTCACCAAGCCACTTGGGAAACATAGGATTGATGCGCATAACGGTAATGACAACGAGGTGAAATGCACAATTTTGGTCATTGAGGGAGATATTTCCGCGAGAAAAGCGTTAGAGGCATTCTGGATTTTCGCAACAAATCTAGTGATGACCAACCGAAATGAGTGCCTTTCTGTGACGAGTGACTTCTTGCCATTTGTTCCTCATTGTGAACTGTAGACGACCGGTCGTGGCAGTGATGCACAGTGTGTCATTTGCCTCTACTGGTCAACTTACGTGGGCGAATCGGCCCTGCGATGGATCCAATTGGTGGGTTCGTTTCTACCATTTCGACTCCGGTTGTGGTCGCAGTTGTAGGTCGAAAATGCTAGGGCAGTTAAGGCGTTTAGTGGGGTAGAGTGCAATTCTAGCCTATGCATCACGTTCAGGCCTCCGAAGACGACGTGAAGTCGAAACGCGTCAGGCCCTGCGAATAAAGATCCACCTGAAAACCTCGTGTGGCACATTATATACAAACTGACAACTCACAACAATGCCGAGGTTTCAAGAAGAGAGAAGTTTGAGATTATTAGATAAAGCTTTTCAAGCTGTACAAAGTGTTATTGTGAGTGTCGAAACTCATATGTGGACGAATAAGAGAGTAGGGAACATCAACCGTTAAGTCCGCTGCCCTAAAAAGGCAGCTGAGACCAAAGTGATTTAGTGAACTGGGGAGTTGCGAGCACGTCGTCACGAAATACCGAAAGAGATGTTTGTTTCCCCTTCGTAGACCGTTAGCTCTCTGCGATTTCCCGCATGCGTGACTGAAATCGGAAAAAATCGGGAGGCGCTGACCTAACCTGCATTTTCGCACCGTCGTGACTTTGTTCATTCGTTAGCCTTGCGCCTGTGCGCCTAGTTAGCTAATATAACTTCTACCCTACAAAACCCACAAGTTGCAGCTCGAGGTGTTCAAACTTGATAGAGTTATTGAGCTCCGAACACGCCCGCGCGTCCAATTTGACACTAATCGTGGACAATTCGCCATTGTCGGTGGAATTGCAGAAATCATTGTATGCTAGACATTTAGAAGCTGACTGGTGTTCTATATTTTCCGCAAATTTATATAAGATGTATTCGTCAAGCTGAGCTCACTGTACAAGTTGTCGCGCCCACTCGATTGATTCTGAAGGGCCTATATGCATTGATCAACTCAATTGCACGTCAAGCGATAGAGCTTGAGCTGGTAAACTCAAATATGTGCCTCTTACGCGGTTCAAAATAACCTTCGAGACTTTACACTTTCCAGGGAGGAGAGAAGCGGGGTGAACATGCTTTTGTTCTGTCGAATGATAGGTTCGACCCAACCACTTGGAACATCCCTAGCATAGCAGAGTGCTGACAACGTGCGCCACGCTTGTGATACTCCGAAAACATGCATGTCGTGGGAAATAAGCTGCTCTAATCGGAGAAAAGGCTGCTCCAGTTATTTTTTGGCTACTCTCGGCAAACATTTGGTAGTATGCCAATGTTTATATACTATATACCTTTTGGTACCTAGATCTCGAGGAGACGAATTGAATGGTGCCACCCGTTTCACAACCCGTTTTTTGGACCGTGAGACGCGGGCGCTATTATATGGCGATCATCTTACTGCAAAAACAAGCCTCTCTTTTCATTCGTATGTAGAGAGATTTTTACCTTTATTAGACGTCTCCGATATACAAATTTCATTTACATAAAGACGACGACAACTTTAAATACATCTACCTAATTACAGCGAACATCGCAGCCAAAAGAACAAACTTTTATTTATAATAATCATCTTTGGACTTTTGAAAAATACAATTTCTTTACCTATAAGCCTTCAACTAGAAAACTTATTCCTTAAAAACCCTATCTCTTTTCGCAAAAAGTCTTATAAAAACCTTAAACAACCTAAATTGCTATGAGCAACAAGCATTTAAAGCATTTCTCTTGTAAAATTATGTCGTGCCGTGACATTCTGCTTAACCCTTTCACAACATGCGCGATTTTCGGGTGACTGCCGCGGACACTTCGCATTTTTCTCGCGCGCTGATTATTTGATGTTATTTTATTTGCATTATTTGTTAAATAAGAAAAACAGTAACGAATGAAGATCCTCTTTCGTAGACATATGTGGACTCATTGATTAATATTGTGCTATTAAATGCCTGATAATTTCTTATGAACTACTTTTATGATGGTGTCCGACGACATCGTCGGACAATGTCGAGAAAGGGAAAATTGGCAGAAAATGGTCCTGTTACTCCCAAAATCCTGTTACAAAGTCCTGTTACTCCTTACAAAATGACACAAAAATCGCCTGAAAAACTAATATAAAAATCAAACGAATAATGCTGATCAAGACAAAACAAGGGTGGCGTATCGAATCTGCTTCGGAAGAGATGAAATTTTCGTCAAGAGTCATTTTAAGACAGACACTAAACTACTATTTTTCTCGGCAAACAGCATTTTTACCAAATTTTGTACATTGCGTTCACTTATTGGTACGTGCGAGTTTAGAAATTTTCAAAAGAAGCCACACTAAATTCTCCTTCGACAACAACTCGATTCTTCTGAGAGAATTTCTATCTTTCAAGGTGTATGATGTCAGTTTTGTTTTGGAAGGTTTGATTTCCGATGCGTCAATCTTGTTCGGAAGAGTATCCAGTTTGTTTTCAAAAATGCCAGTTTTACGTGAAAATATCACACATTAGAAAGCAGCAAATTCTGAAACCCTATATTAAAAATGGGAGTGGCCAGCAGTCCTGTGGAATTACAGCAAGACAAAGCCTGGCGAATGCTTTTGTGACGTAGTACTGCACCAATCTTCATTATCCACGTACTGTCCTATTATACCACCTTCTGAAGCTAAGGAATCCATACCCTAGCAGCGAAGTGACGGTCGTTGAATGGTAATGGTGCCTATTTCAAATGTCTGTTCTTGCTCAGAGCCGCGAAAAAATTACTTTTTCCCCAAATGTCTGATAGCATATGTACAAGCCTAACAATTTCCATCATCTGCTCGACATCAGTAGCGACTGAATATTGAACCATAAAATGGTTGACAAGTGCTCAAAGTGCAGCTGACAATGGTGTCTGGGAATGTGCTTGCTTTGTGTGGAAGCAATGGAAACCAAAGCAGCACATGAGGCGCTCATTCAGCAAGGGCATTGAAGCCATCGGTACCAGGAAGTGCCACCGGTACGTGATTGGCTATTGCTTAAAGTGCGTGGTTTATCAAGGCTGAGTGTTGCTGAGTTCATGAAAATTGAATAAACCAAAGTGGAATTGTGAATAGCCACAACGAGTTGAATGTGTGATGCGAATGAAGATCAGCGCTAAGACTAGCTCACTTCTGCTCTTTTCATCCTTCTACAATTGAAATTACTTTTACAACCACATGGCTTTACTTAATACTATTACTATTTTTTTTTGTACACGGAGAACCATGCAAACAAAGAAGCGTTAAGAAACAAAAGTCAAAGTCACTGTAAGCAGAAAACTAACAATGCAAGCAGCAAGGATCAATCTATTAGTATTAGTCTGACTATTATTAGTCTAATAGTAAAGAGGAGAACTACTAAACTGCGTCCTTAAGGTACCTGTCCAAAAGTTTTTTTTAAATATCGCCCTAAAGAGTTCGGTAAGCTAACTTCAGTAATTCGAAGCTTGCTCGGTAAGTAACTAGGCAAGGGTTTCGAACTCCCATGGAACACCTGAGGAGGTTGAGACCAGGATCACTGCAAAGAGCTCGGAATGCCGATTACGAATATGTGTGTCAAAATTGAAAAATGAAATTCCTGAGCGAAATACGAGCTGCTGAAGTTGGGTGGGCTGACCACAGGCTGGCCGTGCGAAGGAGCTGGCGCGAGAGCAGTAAGTCATAAGGGCTCCGTAAGAATGTGCCGAAAGCCGCCGCGGTGGCGCAGAGGTAGTGCTCCAGCTCGTCGCGTGTGACGTCGTTGGTTTCGTCCCCGTCTCCGTTTCATAGCACATCATGATTTACCTTAGAAGTGACCTTCTATTCTGAATTATGACATGCGTTCAACTGATTAGCAGGTAGAACTATCACACACATTTGTAAAAATGCTTGAAGGCAAAAATTACCGTGGTGACATTGGTGACACCTGGAGACGTTTTTTCTTCGCCCGATGAAAAACGTTATGAAAAGGGTCACGTCGTTTGCCATGAAAAGTAGCATGAAATACAATATGACCCAAAGAGACAACATAATAAGGGTTCTATCGCAGATCTACCGTATATTTTGTACCCATAAGTTTTCAATTTTGAAAAAGAGAGGCTTCATGAATAAGATGTGCAGTCTGTGAGCAACATGTCTGCTTCATGCATTTTTGCTTTGTTCTTTGAACGCCAAAGCTGCTAGAAACACCTCTAGTTGTCCAATATAAGATTTGGATCTATTTGTGCAAAACAGTAAAAAATATCATCATAGCAGTTTTTTGCCTTCAAGCATTTTTGCAGATGTGTATGATAGTACCAACGACTATTTAGTCGAACACATGTCATAATTTGGAATAAACACCATTTCGATAATAAATCATGATGTGCAAAGAAACGGCGCCAATGAGAACGAACCAACGACGTCACACGTGACGAGCGGTACTTACCTCTGGGCACCGCGGCCACTGACGGCACATTCTTACGGAACCCTTACGACTCATTTTCTCTCGCGGCAGCTCCTCTGCACGGCCAGCCCGGGGTCAAGCCACCCAACTTCGGCAGATCGTGGCAGTTCGCTGAGGATTTTCAGTTTGTAATTTTGACACCCATATTCGTAATCAGCATTCCGAGCTCTTTCTAATGGTCCTAGTCTCAACTTCAAGTTTCGTGGGACGTCGTAGCCCTTCCTTAGAAAGAAACTGACACCGTACACTATACATAATAATAATAATAATAATAATAATAATAATAATATATTAAGAGCATTTAAGACAGCCGCAAAACAGCATCTTGCTAGCACATTGAATGAGAACAGCTCACTTGCATAAAAACATGGTATAACACAGCAGTGTAGAACATTAATGGTAGGAAATGGTTAAATGTCTTGTCTCCCTTGTGCTTAAGTAACGCCTTCTCCGCTACTCCTTTGAAATGCTTACAATTTTAAGGTGAAGGACTTATTTCATTATGTAAACTTTGATAATTGGAACCTGCCCTAACCGTAAAGAGCTGAGCCCTTAGCTTGGAAAGTGGTCGAGCAAACCAGATTTTCAGCAGAGTCCCCCTAGTTCTAGAGATATTGTACAACTTGGTAAGTTCAACAATGCTAGTTCCGGCTACCATTTTAAGTACGCAACAGACGTCATTCACTTGCCTTCTTGAAGACAGAGCAGACGGCAAAACTTATATCTAGTAGTTGATCTTGAGATGCCGGTATAGAAGAAACCGCTGCATGACGAAATAACTTTCCCTGTAAAGTTACTTTGCATTTGTTCAATCAACAACCGATCTTTCTTCTTGTGAGGGGAAATCACTGTTGTTCCACACCGTACAATATCCTTGACATATGTTTTATAGGCTCTCATTAAAACAAACTTATTTGTTGAGCTAAGTCCCTTGAATATTCTTATTTTCTTACATTCGCTTTGTTACAAATCTGTGCTAGTAATCGCAAAAATCCAGCTTATCGTTATTCGCATAGCCCAAGTCTACTTTTTATTGACGCGTCCTACTCTAAACCCATCTAAGTAGTAGCTAGGAACAGCAGTTGATTTTCCGATTCTCATGAACTTTGTTTTTTTGTTGTTGTTGGTGATAGCAGTAGCTGCCATCTCTGTGTTCGCTCATGCATTATATCAATGCTCCTCTGAAGGCACAACTGCAGATGATCTTCACTGTATTCACAGTAGATCTTTAGATCATCTGCAAACTGTTTAAATATTATACTGGAGTTTGTAAACTGAAGGAAGATCCGTGTGTACAAGATGGAAAGGATGGGGCGACCGCACAGCTCCTTGAGGGATGCCACCTCTTACTGATCTAGCCGTTGAAAGTACGCCGTTAGATTTACTTGGAACGTCTTTCCTGTCAGATATCCTGCTAACCATTTTCCTATAAGGGGATTGAACTTGCTCATTTTCCGTATGAGTTTCTGATGGCTAACCACGTCAAACATTTTGGAAAAGTCGAAATCACGTCGCAGCATTTCTTATCGCCCAGGAGGAGGCCCATTTATTTAGGCTTTCGAGCAGATTCGTTTATTCTGAGTTCACTTTTAGGAGGCCATGCTGATTCTTAGGAATGATCGATTTCTTTTCTAAATAATCAGTCATAGTGTTTTTGATAGCTTTTCCAAATACTTAAAAAGACATTATACTTACTAGTCGATAATTTCTAAAGTCAGAAGCTGGTTTTCTCTTTAAAAGTGGTGTCACAAAAGAATGCTTCCACCTTCCCGGAATTTCGGGTCGTATTAGTGATTGGTCTGGCGATCACTTGCGTAACCCTTTGAAGGAATAAGAAGGGCACGTACTAGATGTAATGGAATATGATGTTTTCCAATGATAAATTAAGTTGAAAATATTTTCTTCTTGAAACCAACGAATTGTTAACATAGGATTTTTGACATCAGTAGCAAACTGGGGTAAGCTTCCGTCATCTGTGAAATGTACCGACTGAAATTCATAGGCTAGTAAGTTGGCCTTATCAAAATCATATAACTGCCTTTTGATCTCCTTTCTCCTATGTATGTACATTTTTTCAGTCTACTGCTCAATAAACGATAAAAACTTTGTCTTTTCCCAGATTCAATCACTTTCTTTTCAATGTAATAGTTGTTCTTGCTCAGCTTTTTGGTAAAAAATCTCTGAACACTTTTTAAATGCTTCCCAGTCTGGTGACAGATTAGTTCTATACACAGTATTAAATAGGCAGATCAGGCATTCTTTGAATGTAGTCAGGCAAGGTAGCTCGCGTGGCCACCACTTTGCTCCATGAAATGAATAACTCAATAGGATACCTAGGATTTAAAATATCTAGAAAAATTTCCATCTTGCTGTCTACTGTCAGTGCTCTTTTAGAAGATTCTTCCTACATTAATGAGGCCAGATACTCAAAGTGTTTTGAAAACTATAGAGAATCCTCCGTGCTCATAAAGACTTTAAACGAAACACTTGAACGATCACTATTACCTACAGGTGGCAAAATGGCCAACTCTTTCACAAGCTCATCTCTATTAGTGAGAATTAGGTCCAGAAGGTTTTTTCATCTTGCGGGGTTTTATCGTGTTGCGTGAAGTCATGACTTCTAACAAAATCCATAAAGGTAGGTGTACCAAGCTAGTGACTTTGTTGGTATTCCAGCATAATTCTGGCATATTAAAGTCGCCTGCTGTGAGGACCCGTCAGAAAACAGAAAGATCACTCAGAGCCTTGAATAACTGATCCCTCACCGTAGCGTACTCATCGCTAATGCCCCAAGTAACGAAGAAATATATTGCCTTTATTTGAGCCATGTCCAGAGAAAACGTTGAAATCAAAGTTTTTACCTAAAATATGCTCGTCATATCTGGCATTTTTAGAAACTGACCAAACATTAGAGTAAAATAATTTTCCGAAACATTTTGTCTAATCTTGGGAGAACATTTAATTTAAACCACCATTTCCGATCTGCGCTGCTACACGAGCGTCACCACCAACAGGTAGTCCCCTAATCCTTGAGAGTAGAGGCTTGATTCTGTATTAGGGATGCCCATGCCACCACGAAGGGTTCACAATTCTCACCTTTGATTCAGCCAAAGTAACTGATTCCTTGAAAATATTCCATCAGCTGTAAAGTCCCGTAGATGATAGGCTCTTCTAACAGCCAAGTTTTGAAGCAACGAGGATGGGAGAATAGCCTACAGCAAACGCTTGCGCCTTCGATGGGCCTGTGTACACCGTAGGTGGTTCAGTGGTTTTTGCCTGTTCTTCTGCAGGACAACAATGTTCGGAGCAGCCTTTTATTGCGGATGCTCGTTTTACGTCTGACATTGGTGCTCGCCCTCTTATCAGCGTGGGCGAGCCGGACAAATTAGGGTGAACAAATATTGGAGAGTCCGGTCGCATCGTTCAGACTGCGACACTGCGGCTTCCCAGGCAGAAGTAGTGGAAGGAGGAGGATGAGTGGTGATGAAAGTTGTGAAGCCGCTCGTTGAATTCGAGCGAGGCTAATTCTCGAATAATAGGTTTATGAATTATGCGCAAAATCAAAGCAGTAAAAAAAGGGGAAAATTTAAACTTAGCGACCTTTCTTCTTTTGAATGAAGGTGCCTGCGACCTTGTGGGGCACAATAACATATTGTGTCCCTGGTCGCATATCGCACGTCTGAAGCCGCAGTTTTGTTGCAAGCATTTATTACAGAGCTGAAGGACGTTGGCTTTGTTATAAATATTCATTGCAATTTCAATGTGTACTGACGATTTCCATTTCAAACAATCGATAACCTCATATACTTGTTGATTGCGCGGGACATGTGCGAACCGGTAGAAAGAGCATGCCGGCAGCGGTAATAGGCATCCGCAGGCTTTGCCGCCGCAGGAAATTTTGCACCCTGAGTACCCGGGATATAGGGATTCTATAATCAGCTCGACGACGGTGTCGTTTGATCTCAGCCTTGCACATGCACCTTGCGTGCATGACCCGGCCTGAGGGTATCTGACCGCGCTATAAACGTACGGTCTGGTGTCTCTTGTGTAGAAGCGTGTTCGTTTGGAACATGACATTACTATTTGTTTGTTCCGTACTTCTATCGTGCCTACTGTTCTATTCTGGTGTCTTATGCTAACGCATAGATCTTTTTGTAGTTTGCTGAACAGTACTTCTCTACTGAACTCGTATGAGCGCTGTTGCTTTTCCGTGCAAACGAGATCTATGCTATTTCTCATGTAACCGTGTTGGCATGTTTCGCTCATGGTTATTAGAGATAGAATGCATAGCGAAATTGTGATGGTACTAGTCGATATTGGTGCTAGTGAAAACGTATTCAACGTAATGATTTCATTTTTGACTGTCGTTTGCTTTGGGTGAGCTTTAGTGGTCCTGTATTTTCGAATACAGCAACATATAGAAAGTTTAATAAGTAGTACGAAGTATAATAGAGTCAGTAATGATGCAATTGCTCCTAATGGCCAACAATGGGATTTGCGATTAGCTTCTTGGAGAGAAATCGTTGTGAGTGTTCGCAAATGTGTGGAAGTTGACATGTCCTGAGTATCGTACTGTTTTCGGTGTTGCCTGAGTGTATCATAGAAACATTGACATATTTCGCAACTGCTGACGGTGGTAATTTGAGCAGGGTTTTTGGACTGTTGCTCAAGAAAGGTGTACATTTCTCGTTTACACACATCATGAACTTTGAATTTGGTGGGTATACCGTAACGATTCCGTCTGTACAGGTGAGGTTCCCCGTTACAGCGACGGTTTCTTGTAATACCGTCAAAAGTAGCATGGTTGTGAATGTGAGATAGCTGGTTCTCATATTAAGCGAATGATTTGAAGAAATTGGTTCCTCTAAACTTTCTTCGAAATTGCGAATAACTTCTATAGCTAGTTGTCTCGATCGGCGAATAGGCCTTGTTTCAGTAGGTGCGTCTTGCATAGGGGATCGCAATCCCAAATTCCCATCAACGTGATTGGTTTCGTCTTGCCCTTGTTCTCTTTTTAGATGTCTGCGTGTTTCGTTTAAGGAGGATTGGCGGGTTTTTTGGACTGGGCTTTCGTCCTCTGGTGTGCATCGAAGTTCCAATGGGAATATCTTGTTAAGGGGTCTGTTAAGCATGGAATCGATTATGCGTTCTCCTAGTTTAAAGTTTGTTCCGCAATCAGTGCGCATAAGTTTTGGTACTCCTCTACGTGAAACGAATTGTATTAGGCATTCTAGGAAGGCTCCTGTAGACATTTTCTACTACTTCGAGATGAATAGCACGTGTTGTTAAGCACGTGTAGAGGCAAACATACATCATGTCGTTATTTTTTTTGAGTGAATTGGTCCAAAAAATCGCAACCAGTATTTTGAAAAGGTCTGGACCGAATGACTCTATCGATCGGTAGTGATGGCATGTTAGGTGCGCCGAATGGTAGGCCCTGATATCTTTTGCATGTAGTGCACTTCCTAAGATATTTGTTATACGAAACAGACGGCTTTGGTAGCCAGAAATGTTGTCTCAAAATGCATACATAGAGTTTGGTCCTTATCGCAATGTGCGTTTTCATTGTGTATTTTTTGTAGAATGAGTCTTACTAACTCAGAGTTATCATTTAGGTAAATAGGGGATCGTGTATCATTCTCCATGGCCGCGTTTTGCATTTGCGATTCATGCCTAATTATGCCTTTTCCGTCTCGCACGATGTGCTTGTGAGGGAAGCGCTTCTGAAGGTCTGATATCAGCATGGCTTTTGTGATCTTGCTGTAGCACGATAGACTCTGCTAGAATAATATCCTGAGCTGTTATATTTTCACTGTTAGAAAATTGTACAATGTTTTGAAGCGCTATGTTGACACTGTTGCTGTTATTATTGACTGCGTTTGTCCACTGGCAGATGAGTTTTCCGCATCTTGTAGTTGTTCTAAGCGCGGTG
This sequence comes from Heligmosomoides polygyrus polygyrus, assembly GCA_947396885.1. Lineage (NCBI taxonomy): Eukaryota > Metazoa > Nematoda > Chromadorea > Rhabditida > Heligmosomidae > Heligmosomoides > Heligmosomoides polygyrus. The sequence continues at coordinate 23,294,528 of OX377203.1, read as the reverse complement.
CTGAGTTTTGAGAATCTGCTCAGATCAATTAGGTTTGTTCCCTCAGTTGTTTAAGTGGTTATTGGATGCACCATCTCTGTATGGTTAATTCCCATGGTTTCGTCGTCGTGGTTATCATCGACATATTCTATTTGCTTGAGCTGTGATAGCGCGTCGGGTTATGCAAGCCAGCGTGGCCCTTTGACCCAACCGATATCAGTGGCCTCTTGATGAGATACTCCGCGTGTTCCTGCATCAGCTGGATTAAGAGTCGTGGGAACATGAAAGAATGAAGTAGGTGTCTCATTGGATTGGAATAGTCGTTTGAGTTTTAGCACGTGGTTTCACTGGTTGTCCACAAAGGTCGGCAGTTTCCCTGATGTTTTTAGCCAAGTCAGCGCTATTTCGCTGTCACTGGCAACGTTATTTTGGCCAATTTTGCTTTTTGAAACGTCGAATATGGTTTTTGCCAGACGCATCGCAATCACTATAATAATAAGTTCGAGTTTTGGGATGGTTTGCTTTGATTTTTTCGGAGCTAGTCGTGTTTTTCCACTTATTAATGAAAAAACACTTCGTTTGTGAAGTCGTTTTTGAAGAAGGCGCATGTGGCAATAGCCATCATAGGGCCTACCAAGGTGATAAATCGATGCAGGGATCGCCTCAATCTCTAGAAATGAAAAAGTGCTCTTAACAGAGTCAGAATCATGTTGAAGACGCTCCCTAACTTTATTAGAAATTTAGTTTACAACTTCACACACAACTACTGATCACAAACGCTCACATTCAACGCAAGCGCACACATTGGATCGAAATTGATCGTTTTCAGGTATTCGATCATACCGAATACACCATCCCGACCCGAATCATCCTCCTGTTGGTATTCAATTATGTACCCAATGCGAATAGTCCTAAAATCAGTGGTCCGCGAAATTAGCACTATCCTTATCATCTAGCTATCCAAAATTTCTCGATCAGATCCACTGCATACCGTAATCGGCTGATTTCTGCTCCTGAAAACTGAACATTTTTTGACCACCACTTGTGCTTAATGAAAAAAGTGTGTAGAATTCTTTAAGGGAATACCTTACCAATCCTATTGGAAGGAGGGTACGACAGAGTGGCACCGTGTCGTCGAAGCTGTTCACCACAGCGCAGCAGTAATGAATAATGAAGTCGCTTGATTGCGACGAAAAGGCCTACGTGTGGATGGAAGACTCCTCTCGAATCTTCGTTTTTCCCAAACGTTTTCAACTGCTTTTTCGAGTGGATCCAACACAATGCTGCCCGTGAATCAACAGCAAGTGAATTGGTTTGATCGGAATTATAAGCTCCTTCCGGGAAAACTGTACCACATCAGAGGTATGAACCTCCAGTCGCTGCATGGTAGTCATATCTGGAGCCGCGAATTTGGGCCTCTCGTAGATGAGGTGACTGACGGGCTTCTCGCGAGACTTTCTGCATACCAAGTACGCGGCCGCTGCGAAAGCCCTTTTCGAAGCATCCAAAACACGATTATTTAAGTAGAAAGCAAACAAAGTGAAAGGGTGAGTGAACAAGATATTGTCCGTTTCTACCCTAACCCTTAGACGGACAATAACAAAAATAAACTAAATATAAAGTCAGTCCCGGGTCTCCTCAGTAAGGAATACTGACTTTATAAGAATGTGTAATGGAACTAACCTGTGTTTAGGATATGTTCCACAAAAAATCCGAGGAGTCCATGCACCACAACAGATAAAACCACTAAAACAAATCACCAAATCGTACAACCTGCAACCAACTACCAGGTTGCGCTCACTGTCAAAGTAGCACCAATCACGGCGGAAAACTAGATGAAAACGAAGGCGAGCGCGAGTACTAACCTGTGAGGCAAACAACGAACAAAGGCGTAAAGGCAAATCATCAGCGTTAACTGGAGCATTGGCCTTGAATCGTCTCATCGAAAGTTCCAGAGATCAACCATTCCTTTCCAAATCAATTGAAATAGGCGAGACAGTGGGCTGTGAAGCAAACCCGCGAACAATACGCCCCTCACGGCACACCGCCTCCCCGGCGCCTAGTTGCCTCAAGGCAGGAATGGCCAGAGACTCAACCAATCCCTTCAAATCAATCGAAATAGGCGAGACAGTGAGCTGTGATGCAAACCCGCGAACATTACGCACCACACGGCACACCGTCCCCTCTGCGCCCATTCGCGTCAAGGCAGAGATGGCGTAGTGTGCAGTGCATAAGCTTCGGAAATCTGAAAGAAACAATAGAGGCCACACAAGGCACTAATATAGTTGTGAGTTCTGAAGGAGGTACCAGCACATTCTTCTTTGCACAGCTGAGCCTGCTAAACAAAGGCAGGAGTGTGGAACGGGTAAAAGCACTGAATGAAACGCTAGTTAGAAAATAAGCCCCTTGGACTGGAGTGCGTGGCTTTAACATACACCGTGTAACAGTCGGGAGACAGAGACTTGTAGCTAGGTATGTGTAACATATTGTAGAGTTGTGAAACGGCCACCATTTGGTGAATTTATACCTGGCGTATTTTTTGTCTAATTTAAAATTGCCTTTATGTAAATTAAGGTTATATTTGTATATTATAAATTTGTTTCTATTAATGCATTTAGATAGAGAGTGGTCAAAATCTTTAGGGGTATATCCATTGTCTACTAATGTTGGGTAAAGCATCCTTATCTTAGTTGTAAAGTCTTGTGTTGTCTAAAGACTGCAGGTACGTGCTATTCGTAACATCTCTGTATAAATTGTCGCTTGTTCAGTTCTATCACTGATATATGAACTTCAATTAGGAAGCCTGAGAACCTTAAAATTATAGACATCAGTTTTATTATACAAACTTGTAAATATTTTGTCATTATGTACCCATATGTTTAGATCTAGATAACAACATTTTAGTTCATTCTTATGTGTTATTTCTAGTGATAATGTGTTTTTATAAACCCTATTTAACATATCAGCAATGACATTATCATATGCATCATGTATTATCAACAGGTCATCCATATACCTAAATGGTTTGAACAGTATATTATAACTGTAATTATTAATGGAATATTCGTATTCAAAATATGACATTGTGAGATCGGCTAATAGAGGACTAAAGTTACCTCCTTGTGGTACTCCTATTTTTTGTTTGAATGTTATACCTGCAAATTGACAAAAACTGTTGTTGAGCAAGAAGTCAACTAAGCAGATTAGATCTTGCTTTGTGTAATATTTAAATTTACTATTTTCACATTTGTCTGTGTAAAATATTTTATCCGTAAATTCATTCACAGCTAAAGGCGTATCGCTATCGGCAAACAAATGAATACTTTTGCTGAAACAAATAATACGATTAGGAGACATGAAGGATCAAATGCTGAAGCAGGTGCCTTATGGGAAGTCCGCTTTGTCGTGACTTTTTTCATAGCCTTCAATGGAGCACGAAATGTATCTAAAAGAGTATCCCACCCGATACATTGCAGCTTAGCCTTCGTATTTTGTCTCCATTGCATGCGGTCATTGGTCGGGATATGGTCCATGACAGCATCATAGTTGGAGTTGGATCATAGTTATGAGCTCATGTAAGTTCAACCCCATTGCGGCAAACGTCTCCACGCAGCAGCGGTGTTTTGAGAGACCGTCTGTTGCGTTCTAAGACATATTTGATGGGCATGCCTTGCAGGCATTACAGGTTTGTTGCATACATCACCACACATTTTTTCACGACTACTTTTCCAAATTTGCTATGTCATTTTCTCGTTAGTTGTTTTTGTAAGAGGTAGCGAGAATTCTGATGGTAACACTTAGTCAGAACACGAACACTATCGTTCTTGTGAGCATTGTAATGTGATTCTTGTGAGCATAGTGATAATACTACAACATTCCTAGTTTTCATCAATACATTTCGCTTGCTAATCCGCCTTAGTTTTAGGAGCACCACCTCACGCATAGGCTTCAGGGAGGGAGAGACAGCGTCATCCTATATGATCGACCAGTCCACGGCACAGCTCACACTACGACCTCGGGCTCCGCTGTTCTTCCGGCTCGTGCTATGCCATCCGACACCCATTCTAGCATCACCAGCGATCCCACTATATAAATCTATTTTAACTAATCTGAGTAGATCGTTAATAATCTTCATTCCGTAGCTTTTACACTGTATGTGCGAACGGTATCTCGGAGCGTAAAAGCAGTCGCTTTCGGTGATTGTGAAGAAAAACACAGGGTTCTCTCTCATAGCAAATACAGTAAAAGGTTTTGATAGTGCAGATAAATATTACTTTATTTACACTAAATTGTCCATTTTACTCTTTTATTATGTCTGGCCAAAAGTACATAATTGGATTTACTACTCTCTACAATATGTTATCTTACATGAAGATTAAGATTGAACGATTTGAGATGAACTGAGCTAAAAGTACTATCTCACTCTTGATACGATGTTTGAAAATTTGGTTAAATCGATATTCAATTATTAAGATTTTGAATAGGCAAAAACTGGGCGATTCTATTATTCGTTCATTCGATAAATTGCTGAAAAGCACAACTATACTGCTCTTACCTGTGGACGAGTCTGCACATTTCGTAGGTTAGTAAGGCAACAACAAGTTTATCGATTACCCTTATTTGCTCTCATGACGGAATGTCTACGAGGAACCTTAATTCATCACACAATTCAAGACAAGCAACATCGCCTATCCTATTCATGCCAGAGATGGATAAGGAATGTTGATTGTCAATAGGTTATAACTCGTTGTGCCATCGTGCTTAGACGATGTAAAACAATGAAAAAGCTAAGGAGGCTGCATTCTTGTTGCGACCTCTTGGATTTTGTGAATTCATGTACTGACAGTGACGGCTATCAATAACAGTTTTACTTTCAATTTCTCATGTGCAGTGGAAGGCAAAGCGAGTAGAAAGGCGTGTTGTGATGAATAAATATGTTAGCACAATCCGCAGGATTTTGGGCAGAACTTCTTCTTTGTCCTCTGAGGAAATGACATTTTGCAAAATCCATCCTTTACAAGGAAAGGGCACCTTAATAGTTGTTTGTCATCAACTTCTAAACTTTAGAATTATGCGCAATGTAGGTACTCCCTGATTTACTTTGGATTGTCCACGCATTTAAGTCCTCCTCTGCTGTCAACAGTGCCGGGCGGTTTATTGACGGCACTGGAGGTAGTCAGGTGTGGTGCGACGGTAGTGTTGGAGCTAGGCAACGTTGATGACGTTGAATTGTTGGTGGTAGATGGAGCACTTGTAGTAACTGAAACTTGTAGGAAGATTAGGACGTCAAAATTTGCTGATGAACTGGAACTTACTGTAGCGATATCTCAATGAAGTTGTGGTCACTCCAACTTTATTGTACGTCATTATTGGCACGAGATTTGAGTGGGAAAGAAGCTTCATTCCTAAATCCTCAGTTGCACAAAACCTGCAAAGTTGCATGTGAGCGACTTGCCGCAGGGCAGTGAGTACTCCAGTGGATATGCTTGTGTTCTTTCAGTTACCTGTAGCCGGTAAGAGTCTGGTCTTCGTTGGTTTTAATTTCTACTCCAGCATATAAACAGCCATCGTGTTTAAAGTTCCCCGTGAAGTAGACGAGCTCCACTTCGATTCTTGTGTTGGGTGGGGACTGGAAATTATTGGCGGAATTACAAGAAATTGTAAAAAACAATAACTTGAGAACTTTATTAATCGTTAATATTTTGTTCCCCGGAAATAAGCTTTCATCTGGAGAAGTGCATCTAGAGTGGGAAAATTACATACTTATAGTAGCCAGCAAAAAGTAAAAAGGGTTTAGGTCCTGGCAATGAAAAACCAAAGCAGCCATTGTAAAGCTTCCTTACTTTTTTATATTTTGAAGTTTATAAACTTTAAAGAACCTTATTTTATAAAACGCTAAGCTCATGATGATGAAAGCATTTTAGCAGATTCTTTCCAATATTGACTAGTTCAACATGATGAAGTTGTAGTATGCTTGCAATTTAACACAACAACTGCTCTCAAATAATAAATAGCACTATTTGAGCCATCCCTGTTGCCTGCCTCTTATTGAAGAATAACAACTACTCTTTATGTTGCACTTTTACCTTCTTCATCACATCTCTTGTATACTGCGTACTTATCATAAGATATCTTACTGTACTGTGCTGTAGATGTGGTCTCTTAAAGCTATTAGTTGGTTACAAATCTCTCTTAAACCTTAGATCCGCCGCACTATGGGCGGTATGAACAGGAAAAGCGGATAGGCCAAGAACAAATATATGCGTTGATATCGTTTAGCTCACAGTACTGGAAATATATTGGTGAAAATATATTGGAAAATATATCTGTACATGGAAGCCATCAGTGTTTTGTAAATCCCTTCAATGCTAGTTCAATTTTGGTTTTTGTTTGTTTATTTATTTATCATTAATTCGACTTCTTTTACAACTTATGACGCTAATTTACCAGGGAGCATTTAGACTTTTACAACTTATGAGGCATGAGGTATTCCGTGTACAAATGCTCCCTGTATGACCCAGGAGCATTTGTACACGGTAATAGGACAGTCCTCTTAATACCGTATACAAATTTTTGACATAAAAAGTCTATTATTTTAAAGAGTTTTAGTAACTTGATTCTCTGCGTTTAAATATCGCACGTGGCTTTCAGTCTGAAAATCAGCAAATACTGGATTTCAAAACTAATCACGGTCGTACGATAACATTTGCAATCGTTTTTTTTTTTTTGGCTAAAATGATAGTGCGTTCTAAAGCTTATAATTCGCTATTCTATCGAACATAACATTGGATTCAAATTTGCCTAATGACGTGATTCGTTCTCCAAACGTCCAGGTTTTTTGAAACGGACTTGAAAGATTAGATCTTCTTTCTATACTAAATTTACAGAAAGTTTATAAGCCAATATCTCCTGCACGGATTGCAAACGGTTTTATGGCAGCAGTTAGAAGAGGTCATGAAGCAATTTGACAAGTTCAATCTCAACATTTACCCTTATCCATCCAGTGGAACGTCAGTATTTTTTATGCCCCATTACACAACAGTTGATCTAAAATAACAACTGTAAAACTGTTATTCTTGAAAAATCTGAAGCTGAGTTTCCTTTTGCTACTGTCTCTCAATAATTCTAATTTCTCTTATAATGACGTTTTTTTCTGGAAGCATATTTGCTTTATATTAAATACACCTTCCTTCACTTATTTTTCCGTAGGATTACATGTATGTATGTATGTTTGCATGTACGTTATGTTATGTTTGTATAATGTATGTATGTATGTATGTACGTATCTTAAAAGTACAAGATTGACCTGGGAAGCTCGTAATCATAGTTCAGAATTTTTCAACTGCACTTGGATTCTGAGTTTTTCAATCCTTTCTTGTGTGGGATGCATCAATGCAAATACATAAATAAATAGATAAATGAGTTAAACAAATAATATGACCACCATCAAATCATAAACCGAAACGGAGAAGTGACGCTGTGCACGACAAGTTTTTTATTCAAATCGGTTTAAACTTTGTGCAAATGCTCCAGAGACTTTAACACTTACGTGGTTTTCAAGGAAACGAATTTGCAGGAATCAAGACGATGATAGCTGTTCAAGGTGATCAATTTTTCAAACCATGACTCCATAATTCTATAGCAAATGTGCGGTTTTGTTTAGCGTTCCATGAATATAATGACCCAACAGTGGTACCTACAAGGTTGAAATGAGATTCCAACAAGAATTAGAGCCATGAGTAGAAAGCAGTTCTCCTGGTCGCGCACACCACGGGACTCAGCTGTAAAATTATGTGCTATAAAGCTGCAGTAAAATCGTGAATTAAATCTCTAAAAGTGAGAAAATTTCAAAGAGCCTCCTTAACCCACTGACGCCCACCGGACCGATTTTGGACCGCGGTTATAAAACAGTTTCACTGCGGCCCAACAGTTTTCTCGCTTTTCCATAGTTTACTGGTATTCACTAGATCTGGATCCTACCAATGCTATTTGCACAGTGGTCCGGGAGTCATTTATTACTCAGCATTGATAAAAACAAATAATCAACACTACACACTATTCAAGCTTCGCAAAAACCAATACTATTTACAAACTCATTCTCACATTTTACAAAAATGGTTATGCACAAAAGAACTAGTGACATTTTTTGTAAAAATTTGAAAACAATCTAGACTAAAATACTTCAAACACTTGCTACATCGTGTGGTCACCTTCTTTGCACAATTCGTGGCGAACCTGCGTCTTTTTTCTTTGCAGACTTTCTTATAGCAGCAAATACATCCTCTACGTCCTGCTCTCGGATCTGTTCTAGCCTTCTTCAATATTTGGCTAAATCATTAAAAAGGAGTTTCGTTTGGAATATCGTGAAGCAGTGATTTCATGCGATTCACTCGTCGGCGCGGTCCCACGCGGCAGAAACGCGATTCCTCGCGCGGTCGTCAATGGGTTAAAACGGATAGAAGCTAAAAGCTGAATCAGGCCCTATGGAAAGTGTAGGTGTCAGTGTTAGCAAAGGTTGATATCAAATAGTAGGCCATCGTTGTTGTGCCTAATAAACAGTTGTTTGATGTGCTAAGCAAGCCTTTCCTTAAAATTTTCCCCGGTATGCTGCAATTTACTTTGATCTAAGGTTTTTGCACAAAACTGCTGTTTTTTGAATTTAATAGAATATAATAAAGCTTAATAAAAATTAGCCAGAGTCCAGTAAACGAAATAACGCACACTTTTTGTCCGGCATTGCATATGAGGTTGCTGTATTTTGAATCATCTCCACGTGTATTTTGATAGAGGTGCATAGAGGGCGGTTCGGTGAATCCGCGGTGAGGCGATACCGTCGGTATCTTATCCTACTATACATATAATCGGCTAATGTCACGTGTCCGTCACGGGGAAGGGGACAGGAGCCAAAGGATGCCTTCGACAGTGCGACATATGCCAGCCGGGCTTTTTTTTTGAGATTGACCATAGGCGATTGCTAGCGGACTATATCCTTGGCGGCCGATTGTCCAAGTTTACGAGATATTCAAGGGGCAACGCGTCAGGGTATGAATTGGGATCGAGCGCAGAGCGTAGGGATTCAGGCGTGCCCTAGACGTCGTTTAGCGTGCGTCTGGATTCAAAAGACGTGCTGAAGACGTCGTCTAACTTGAGTAGGGATTCAAAATACGTGCTGAAGACGTTCAACGCACGTAGGGATTCAGAAGACGCGCTGAAGACGTCGTCCAACTTGCGTAGGGATTCGGAGTAAGGGCGACCATTAGGAAAGGATCAACAAAGGGGAACCATTCGAGGGGGGAGCGTGAATAAGGGAGGGGACCAGCATTTTCCCTCAACATCGTTCAGTGTGTGTCGGATTTCTGAAGACGGCTTACAGAAATCGTGGCACGTGTGTCGGAGTGCAGAAGGAGTGTCATAGACGTGGTGAAAACGTAGTGACACGTGAATCGGTACTCAGTGTCACATGTGCATGCTTGACTCTCACTCCGCTTCTTTGCCAGCACATAGGAAAGGAAGTATTTCGGGGGGGGGGGGGAGGGAGGGGTAGAGAGAGTGACGATGGGCTTCATATGCGCAGTGAAAATTCTGCCCTACCATATCTCACTGCACTAATCTATATAGTAAAACCAGTTTTTTTAACTGCAAGAAAGCCTAAAGAAGAAAGGAGGAAGATTGCGGTTGTTCTATTCTCGAGCTTTGGGGGTAAAGCCCCCAACCAGACGGTTGGCGGCCGCTAGGTCTGGTTATATATAATTCGATTAATCTAAGGGGGGCTTCAGTTCCCTTCCCTGTGACTGGCCAGGGCTACCTGGCCAGTCACAGGGAAGGGAACTGAAGCTAAGGGTGCCTTCCAGAAGGCGGCATATGCCAGTCGGGTTTTTAAAGCTTTACCATGGGGGATTGCTAGCGAACCTCGTTCACGTTTACGATAATTTGAGTGCATCAGGGTATGAATAAGTGCATCAGGGTATGAATAATGATCAAGTGTCCAGCGCCGGGAACCAGAAGACGTGCCGCAGAGGTAGTCAAACATGCCTCGGGGTTCAGAAGACGTGTCGAGGACGTCCTCAACGTACGTGGAGAATCAGAAGACGTGCCGAAGACGTCACCCAACGTGCGTCGGGATTGAAAAGACTTACTGTAGACGTAGTCAACGCGCGAATGGATTCAGAGTGAGCAAGACAAGTAAAGAGTGAACAGAGAAGAGGAGACCAGTAGAGGGAAGACCAATAAAGGGGATTTAGTGAGGGAGGACCAGCGAAGGGAGAGCAGTGAAGAGGAGCCAGTGAGGGAGACCATTACATGGAAGGGGTGGGAGGGGGGGGGGGGGAGGGAGGAGTCAGTAAGAAAGAACCAGTGTTTTCTCCCAACATCGTTCAACGATTCTTAAGACGTGTAACAGACGCCGTGCCAACGTGTGTCGAGGATGGGTTATGGACGTCATGTCAACGTCGGGGACTCAGAAAATGTGTCATACGGTATGCAGCATGCGTTGGGATTCTGAGCGCGTGGCAGAGAGTCGTATGATGTCCGTTCAGATTTAGAAGACGCGCTACAGATAAGACTTTACGCGGCATGCGTTGGATTTTCAGGAAAGCTTTTAAAGGCTTCATGCAACGAGCGTGCTCGGGCGCGACTCTCACTCCGTTTCTCTGCCGGTACATGAATAAGGAGGAATTGGAGGGTGGGGGGGGGGGGGGGGGGAGAGAGAGAGGGAAAATGAATACAGAAATTGTGAGAGTTTAATTGCATTCGGACATTCAATGACATTGAAGTTCGATCATTACTGGTTGATTTTTATGTTTCTGCAGATTACTCCGGATTGGGACACCGATCTGCGATCTGTTTCTTGGCACGTGTAATGGGTACATTGGAGAATATATTGCCTTCATGAGATCGAGGGTGGACATGCTTTATAGAAGCATTTTTAAGATTCTGCCCTACGAATTCGGTCATTCTATTCAAAATAGTGATACCAGTTTCTTACTGTAATCAGAGTAAGAAGGACTAAAAAAGCAAAGAAGCCGGCGAAATGTTCTATTCTTCGGGGCTTGGGGGCGAAGCCTCCAAGTCAGACATTTGGCGGTATGCCGCTATACGTCCGGTCGTTGCTAAATCTAGCCCCAGGAAGGTTCATGAAAGCAGTCAAAAGAAGCAGATTTTTTCTTTGCTTGGAAGCAATTATTCTGGCATGTGGTGCCTGTGTAAGTTTAATGGATTGTACAGAAGTACCAAAGATAGTGGTTGTGACGAAGACTTTCAAAACCCGCTTCGTCGTAGTCCGAAAGTAGTCACGGAATAATTGCAGCTGAAGAAGTTAGGAACTGCGCAGTACAGCCCAGCGCAGAGCACTAGTATGATCCAGTATTTTCCTAAGAAGCACATGAAGCAGAAACACAAGCACATAGTGCTCATACCCTCGCCATTTATGTTAGGGCTATCTCAACATGAACTCACTAGAGAGTGAATGGTTACATGATTTTTTAATTGGTTTGTTCTTCGACTCCATTATTTCACGGCTGGAACGATTTCGTTTACATCATCGTAGAATCTTCTGTTCATCAAATACTTTTTGAAAAAGCACCTGGACTGTCCTAATGTTTCCTTAATATTCTTTATTTTTCTTAAGTTGTAAATTGTGACGTGCTGAAGCCCGTAACGACTTCTCCTTCTACCACCTTAATAAAACAGTTTTTCTTAGTTCATATCTTGTTCAATAACTAGTGTAATAATGTTTGTGTTCAATAGAATCTAATTCTGTGCAAAGCACTTTGAAAATTTGGGTTGTTTCGTGAATGTTTCTTTAGCAAGAGTAGGTGGAACATGTAATTTTGCTTACTACCCTACCTTGATCCAGTAGTGGCAGATTGAATATTCTTCTCTTTCCGTCCACCACACGCCGAGTGTGTCGTTGAGAGTTTTCCATTCTTCCGTAGCATTGACTGTTTTCCCGCAACCTTTCGGCTGAAACACATCGGTGACGTATCCGCTTTATTTTCTGTTCTGAATCGCTGCCTACCCTCTCGGTGCACCGTGTACCAGCGTAGCCACCTGGGCAAATGCATCGCCGACAGTCCCGTGGATGCGGAAAACCACCTTGTTCGCACTTGACCGATGTCCGTCTATTGCACAATGCTGAAGGAAAAAAGCATCTATGCATCAAGATTGATTTCATTTTCGGTGTAGTCTCGCTCAATCACTTTTCTACCTTCACTCTGATCAGCTTAGGTTGTCTCACTTCAAATTCGGATGATTTGACATAAGCGTTGGATGTTATGGAGTGGCCATCCAGTTTATCTCGAATTTCATGGAAAACTGTACTGACTATCAAATAGTTTTGTGCGTATAATGTTAGAATCTAATTAGGCTGCCGCAAAACTAATCGCTGAAGCGGACCGCATACTACTCACCTTAGACACAACTTTAATCGAACTAAAATCTACCAGAATCTATAGATTTGTGCCGACGAAGGTTATTAAACTAACGCCTTACAATAAAAACTGAGATCACAGGAATTAACGAAATCAAGGGACACTTTCAACATCGGCCCAATTAGTGAATTGTTTCTGACGCAAACGAGAATCAACAGCTCGGAAAAATGACAGTCAGTGGAAGAAAGGTCGGGAGAATATGGTGCCTTGGAGCGAACTTCGATACCGAAATTGGTCAATTTTCGCCGAGTGATTAGCGAGGAGTGTGGCCTTGCGTTATGCTGTAACAGTCGCGGCACACCTCTGCCACTGCCGGCCACAATTTTTGCAACTTCTCATACATTTGGTCTAAATCGCAGCAGCACGACTCTGCTGTGACTGCCTGACCAGGTTGCAAAAAGCTGTAATGGATTACACCTTTACAACACCATCACAAAGTAAGCATAACTTTTTAGGGTGAAGGTCGGGTTTAGGAAAGGATGTTGAAGGAGCATCCCTACTTGCCCAGACAAGTCCCCGTTTGCTGTCATTGTAAAGAACCCGCTTTTCTACAGTCATGACACGGCTTACAAAATGCTCATTTTTAAAGCGAACCAGCAGGTTGGAGCAAGTGTCGAAACGTGCCTTCTCATCGGTCAGCTCACTGCGACGTCTTCTCCACCTTGCCGATTCTCGCCAAATGTCTTGCTACCGTACTACGACGCACGACAAAGTCATCTGCTAACGCACGTCTCAGAATTCGCTTGAACGGCTCTCCTCAAAACTTCACCGCCAAGCGGCGACCTGCGCGCGCGGCCCGGTTTTTCTTCGAGGCCGAATTCACCAGAAGCGAATTTTTCGAAGCAGAGCCTCACCGTTCGTTGCGCAACCTTTTTTTGGAAAGGGGTTCTAAGGGTAAAGGATGCCTCTCTCCCAATTCAAATTCTAGCCTAATATTTGTTTATTTTTTGTTTTCTCGCAACTCGTGTTCTGGTATAACAAAATGTCGGACGAACCTTTGCAATTGTAGTGCTCGTTTATCATTGAGAGGTCGATGAATGAGATGAAGGGTGAGCCCATAGTTCTCTGATGCTTCCGGTTGTGAGGTACGATCGACGGTTGCATGTTAACAGACGAGCTGATAATAAACTCATTGAATCACGACCACAGTTCATCAATCAGCTAATGTGATTTTTATCATAGAAAATAAGATTGTCTTGTTTGCATTGGTGTCGAAAGTTGACACCATTGTCGAAATCTACTCACCTTCAGCAGTGTCGTTCACTGAGCACTGTCTTGCCTAACTGTGCACTCGTTCTAGCTAACAAGGTTAGAGATATCTTGTTTTACAGAGAAAATTCATAGCATATTTGTTCCTAGGTTTTGTCGTGAAATTTTTAAGAAGGTGGAGTGTGCTATTTGCTCTCCATGTGTCTCTCCCCTGAAGTGGCTTTCCAGAAGTTGAACTTTTCGATTTTTCGCAGACCTGGTTTAGTAGCATCAGATTCGAAAAGCAAGGCACATTTAAAACAAAGCGAAGGTTAATCGAGCAGGTTTCAAGACAAATTCTTGTCTCGCTCGGAGCCACTATTTTTCGAAGCAATACAGAATTGATGAAGAGCCGATTACTGTCTCCATGAATCGACCACTGAAGAACTCCATGCAGGCGATGGTGTCATGGAAACAAGCGGAGACGACTATATTGACACCAATAGTACTCCCAATTTCCCTTATGATGCCTCATGTTTATACTTCATTGATCTACCATTATTTTGGTTTAATTACCCAAGTTTCAGGTAGTAAACATCTGTTGCGTGCAACTTGTGACGTGGCATGGTCGACCTACCATTCAGGCGGACAGTCCAGGTGGAATTATCAAGTGAAAGACGGTTTGACTAACCACACAGAGGATGCATTTGATCGCATACCGAATGAGGTCATATGGCGCGTGTTTCAACAGCACAGATTTCCCGAAAAGCTTATGGAGATGGTGCGCATACGTTATCCTTTCCGAAAGAGTTGAAAGGTAGCGCGATCCGTCACATCGGTGGACCCTTCTATATCCATCGGTGTTCATCGAAGCTCTCTGCGTTCTACTCTTTCTTCACTTTAAATGGATGCAATCTTACGAGACCATCAGAACCTTCCTCCGGGGATGCCACTGAATGCAGATGACCTAGTTCCTGACATCTATCACAGAGTGAACTCGACCAACAAGTACAGGCGCGATGTACCACTTGGTGGTGTTAGGACTCAACTAAACCTCAGATTTTCTGGGTATTTCACGTCAGTCGTGAATGACACTAGATCTTTTAAAATTAATGACACCGTGCTCATGCGAGTGCCTTCAAGCGCCTAGTTGCGCCTGATGGGAGTCTGACGTTCGGAGTTATTTCACGCTCGAACCAAGGGCGATCCAAGTGGCCTTCGATCAGATATTTTTCGCGTCGGAAAGATAATGTACGCCTTAAATCGAAGATCTGAAGAATCCGACCAGAAGGTGACTAAATGGTTTGTGGCCGAAGAGAATGGGACTCGCCTCAGCGTAGTCGAGACAATGCTGCGCTGGACGGCTGATGTTACGCGTCTTCACCGTATTCGCAGCGGTAGAATACGTCAGAGATTATGTGTCACTCCAACAGGTAACAAGTTACGTGGGGCTCCCTATCATGGCCATGTGGCACGACTGGACGACCACAGTGTCATTCACCAAGATGGGCCGAAGTTAGGACCAGCTTCAAAGGCTGCTGCGGAGGCACATAGTAGGGATCACCGAGGACTGACGAGGTCCAGGAGTTCCGTACGCCACCACCTGCCCTTACCATCACCATCGCTTGGAGGATTATTCTGCCAACAAACCGTGTCTTTGTTGCACCTTCACAAGCAGGCGAATGTGAAGCTTTCTTGTAAGAGAGCAGCAAGAGGAGACCTCTGTAGTCTTCTTACGCTTCTCTTCAAAGGACAACAGCCATGTTTTCCGCGAACGGGATGGGTTCAAAAGATCTTTCCTAACATAGACCTGCTCGGAGAACAGCTCAAAGGGTGGCAGAAGGAGCGTTGGCTTATACGTCGCATGCCGACTTTATTGTTAGATTGCGTGTAGTGACTTCAGTACACCAGAGGAGCGGAACCCTCCACTAGGCGGGAGAAACGCTGAAGAAGTAGAATTTATTGATACCTTAGTATTTATAGAGAGGAGGACCCGTGCGCAAACATGACAGCTTTTGGTTGGGTTCTGTGGTCTTCTTCCCTTCTGAACACAGGCTGGGCAAGGAAAGTAAGCCCAGGATGCGGCCTGTTTTGACACAGATCTGACAGATGGACCACATCCATCCAGGACAAACAGGAGGAGAGGTATAGCTTCTCCGTAAGAACCGATACCTCTTAAACACTACAATCGAAAGCGAAATGGATGATGGTTTAGGTGAAAAAGACAACACTCTTTGGCAATGGAGCGCAAGTTTACGGTTTCTAGCATTTTTGTGACTTCATATAATATCTGTAAACCAAACGATAGACCTTGAGCACCTGAGCTCAAATCTGCCTCGAGTTTTTAAACAGATATCGTTTAGGCGAATTATATCAAAAAGACGAAAAAACCGCAAAAACGCGGTTTTTCAGCGTCTAATCAAAAGACGCGTCCGTCTCTGAAGATCCAATTTCAAGCTGGTATTCACAACTTTTAGTAAACCAATAAAATACTCAAACCCAAATCCAACTCTCTTTCCTGGGCAAGGAAAACAGTTACGGATTAAAGTTAGAGTTGGATTTGGGTTTGAGTATTTTATTGGTTTACTTCCGCAAATCACTTATGTTGGTCCTTTTCTACTCCCAAACCATCTTCTCAAAAAACTAACATGAGTAGTGTAACAGCCGAAACCAGCGCATAATGTTAAGGTTGCAAAAGTCAAAAAGTCACCTTCCCAATCGTTACGGAATTAAATCTATGGTTTCGAGAAAACGCGTTGTTCGAACCGCAACTGACCTTGTCATACCATAGTGCATAATGCTCCCCATGTCGTACGGCAAGCCATAGTTATGGTTGGTGTCAGTGGTCTCCCTATTGTATTGGCTACGCCAGTCCGGCTAAACATCAGTGCATTCGTCGAGTTCTTTCGCCACAGCTGATACTCACCCTGATGTTGTACATATTTATGGAGACATGCGAGTCACGATCATGCCTGGACATCGTGTGGAAAAATCCGAGTGCGTGGCCGATCTCATGGGCGGCAATGCTCACCAACTCGCATCCGCTGCCCAGCAGCATAGTCTGTTCACCGCCGACTTTTCCAATATATGACCAGCACCCATTCCCGTTTCCGGGGGCTACTACGATGCGGTCCTCGGCTGAAACCATTCGTTGTTCTGTGGATGTGGTTACTTCGTCCTACTAAATACGTGAAGAGGTCTCTCTAACCTACAGCACTATTGCATGCATTTTGGTGAATTGACGGCTTTAAAGACTACAACGGATAATGGAGGATAGAGAACAGCATTAGTCATCTTCTTGTGGGATGCGCCACACATTCCGTCTCGCCGGGATGTTGTGCAGGGGTTTTAAGTCCGTGTTTGTCCTATGAAATGATTTACGGTGGCGAGCCGATGAGCAACCCAGTGTTTTAACCTTCACAGACAGGTAAGGTGCCAATTTACCGATCATTATGGATGAAAGCTTTAGTTGGCCTGAGTGGAACAATCCAAACAAAGAGCCTGGGATCGGACTACGTGGTTTCCTTCGGCTGCATCGCCACATTCAATCCTATTGTCACAATACCGGATATGCGAGTTAGCCGTTATCCGTTTAGTTGTCCCATGTTTCCGATTCTAAATTTCTTCTTGGGTGAAGAACTATGGATGAGTCAGTGAAAAGATTGTTCCACTTCCCGAATGGGGTGGGATGGAAAATGGATAGGAGGTTTGATCCGATCTAGCCTCACAGGCCGATTATACGTCTATTTCGCTCCGTTTTTCAAAGGATTCGATTTTGATATAGAAGCCGAATTTATTAGGTACATGCGACGTGTGGGGCGCGTTCTAGCTCAGTCGGAGAAGGTGGCGTCTGTCGCGTGCCCCAATTCCAGGCTCTTCGTTCGGATTTCCCGCCCAGGCCAACCAAGCCTTCCATGGACGGTGGGTTCGTAATAGATCTGTCTGGGAAGAACCAATCACTGCCTTGTCCATCGGCATCGCAAGCCATTGCGGGGCCAAATGCGCATTCAAACCGACTCCGCGACATCCCGTAAAAGTAGCATATGGGCGCATCCTACATAGGGATGGACTAACGCCGTCCTTTGTCTATCTCTGTTCACCTCTTTCTGTCATCAATTAGTTTCCAAAAAGAGAACATTTCTCTTCTGGAAAATCCAGGAGTTCTGAATCAAAAACCTAAAACCAGTAGCTACGCTGATGTGTTGGCAAGTGAGTCAATCTGGCGCATTCTTCTTACACATTGTGGCTCTTACATATGTGGGAGCTGCACTAGGCGATTCGAATATGTCACTCCTGTTAGATTTGAGCGGAATAGCTACTGATTTTATTTGGAGCCTTTGTTTTTGACACTGTAATGTATGTAATGATGCTTAAAGGTCTACCGGTGCTGTCATATCTGAAGTCAATGCATGTGTCCTTTTGCCATAGGTCTGCTGCTTTACGGAAGGCGATTTGCGTCTCGTAACCTAAAAAATTTCTCGTAATTAATGCGTTATTCTTCTTTTATATCAAAGTCCTCTAGCACTCACTAGCATACGGATGGAAATAGTAGTTGACTCCGTTGGACCACGTCGTATTCGGATATTTCCTGTCCCTGTACGCCTGCCGTTTGGTTCGACTTCGCTTGCTCGCTTCTTTTTCAGTGTCCTTAATGTTCCCTTTGTTTTATCTGAGTTGCTAGAAAAGTGCATAGCTTAATATTCCTTCGTAGAAGCTTTAATTGCTAAAAAGAGTGAGCATCGGAAGAAAAACTGCAAAATTTCAAAGAACGGTATCTCTTGAAAAACACCTCATCGCTGTAAATTGGTGGGACCCGTCTTTCTAAGAGCCAAGACAGATCATGTCCTTAGAAGTATCACTATCTCGCTGATGTTCTCCATTCGCATGAGTCGTATCGCAGAAACCGAATTTTTGCTGATTTTCTAAAGATGGTAGTTCCGCTCTTTTCCGTTGTACACGAGATAAGATATGTGAATGCAATGAGGGTGATGGCATACGAGGAAGGCTAAGATTTGATGCCACTACATAGCTATACGGTTTAGGAAGAACAAAGGAAGAAAATAGGACGCGCTGCTACATTATGATGAACAAAGAAGTGTAGAACAGTGGTTGGATCACCTAACGCGTCGTCCCTGCTGTCAGTGGTCTGAAGCGTACATCGAGAGGGTTCCTATGACTCATGTTCTTGGAAGCGTTAGTGTTACGTCATATTTTCGTGGAGCAATTCGCAGTACTCATAGTTATTAGCGGCAGTCAATCTGCTCCGAAACTCTTTCTGCTTTCTTCTCTAATGAAGAGTGTTATTGGAAAGAAAGCTACCGAAAATCTTCCTGAGACAAATCTTTTTCTAGAAAAAGGAAAATTTGGGGAGAAAGGAGAAGAAAAAAATTCGTAACATAATGGAGTCGTGTAGATTTAGCGCACAAAAGACATGACAGAGGTAAGGATTTCTTGAGATGCCTAAGACACGTCTTCGAAACTTTCTTGGAAGCGCTGAAAAACGTCGACATTCGAAGTTTATGTTTGCGCCAATTTGTGTGAATTGGCAGCTATGATGATCCTCGTTTTCTTCGCGGGTGAAAAGTTCACTAGTGATCCATTGAACTGGTCTTTTCTCTTCTTTCTGATAGTATCAAAGAGTAAATCAGCAAAAAACCGCACCAGTTGCCTGATTTGGTGCTACATTGCTGCATAGTTAAAAACGCTATCGTTGAACGTCTTTAGGGCAGTCGCAGGGTGGATATGACATCTGTTGAAATATCGTTCACAGAAATCCAGCAGCCTTAGAAATATTTGAGGCAGAAATGCGCTTTCTCTATCTCAAAACAATTGGACAGCAGAACAATTTTCCTCCTGGGATAAGTCCGCTCATTCAACTATGCTCACGAAAAGATCAGATGGATTGTTCTACTCGGCCATCCGGCAAAAAAGCATGGCGAGAAGGTTTTCTTCACTTGGACCTGAATAGCACATCAGCTTACGAAAGGGATAGCCATATTGTGGCGTGCTCCTACTCAGATCCTCGCCCAACTAGACAGAGTCTAGGCTTGGTAAATGCAACAATGAAATCTGGAGCTTATCATTATGTTATAGTAGACCTACCTAATAAGCTCGCTCAGGACTTCAGTTTAAATTTAGATTCAGATTAATTACATGTCCATCTCTTGGTGAAAAATAGCAACAGAGAAGCGAAATCAAAAAAAATGCACACAAACAGTGCACCTAACAAGATAACACGATGCGAAGATTAGCCGCCTGATTCTGGCACAACGAGTATTTTTCGTAGGTTGTGATATTCGAAAACGAGCGGAAGACCTAGAGATCGGTGCTTGCTTTCACAACCAAGCATGCTCAGAACCGGCTTCAAGTGCGGAAAAGAATTGTTTAGTTTAGGTTCCAGGTGCTCCTGAGAACTAATTTGCAGATTACGGCTAACTATCTCATTTCATGATAATGAATTTTTGAATTTTTAAATTTATCGTCATAACGAATTC
The DNA here is from genome assembly GCA_947396885.1 of Heligmosomoides polygyrus polygyrus. Classification (NCBI taxonomy): domain Eukaryota; kingdom Metazoa; phylum Nematoda; class Chromadorea; order Rhabditida; family Heligmosomidae; genus Heligmosomoides; species Heligmosomoides polygyrus. Next base: position 23,274,439 of record OX377203.1, on the reverse strand, counting down.
TTATTCCATAAATTCTATGATGTTGGCCTGCTTGAAACAACGAATTATGTACATGAGGGGAAACAGTTCGTTTTGTAGAGCGATATGTTAGGAATAAGCATTGCCAAACACTCGTCGAGTGCCCTTTTATTATAGAGAAGAGGAACACGATAATGAACATCGCCAAAGCAGCTGCTTGTGGCTTTATACCGAAGTGTGAAAACGAATACGCAAAAATTGTTGATTTTGCGACAGCCTTTTCTGTGCTTATAGTGTATAAATACATAAAAAAATATAAATATAAATATAAGAGCATAATACATAAATATATAAGAGCATTTAAATTTGGAAAGAACCTTTAGCCTCTCCTCCTGTTTTTCAGTTGACAACTCCAATGTCTTGTGCACTCTATCCTTCATTCTGCCGAGTTTCTGGCGAAAATCTAGCATCGTGGTGTCATCCAGTACCTAGAACATTATTGATAATTTCAAATTGTAAATGGACCATTTATTTAGTATCCATGTGGAGTGATTTCAAGGTGGAAACAGCACATGTCAAACAGCTGAGCGACAACCTTTGCTAGCGACTATCTGGTAAAATTTAACGCACTTTCAAATTCGTTGCTCTTTGCTTATGAGAACAAACCTTTTGCTCAACAGCTCCAGCAGAAGTTTGGTCTCCGTGAAATGTCCCTTTCGTGTTCTGACTGCCGCTGCTGCCAGCTGCTGCTACAGCCAATAATACATTCAGAAAAATCGTTCTCATTTTGTGAAGTTGACAGTGTCTGCTTTCTGAAAGTTGCCGGTGTAGGCAAGATAAGGGCGTTATGTCAAGTTGAAATATATAAGTTCGAGGTGAGAGAAACAAAAATATGGTGGATGAGTTAAGTTCTAACCATTGCAGGAAGTTCATCTTTCATTAGCACAACCTGGTGAGCTGATCTCTACTCAAAACTTTTATACCAGTGCTCACATGAAAAACGGCATTATTTCAGAGAAGTCACTTCCAAAAATTTGTTGGAGTACGTAGTAAACGTTGTAGGATAGTTGCCCCCCGAATTTTGCCATCTGTTTCTGGCTGTGAGGCGGACTAGAACTGGAATCTGTTTCCACCGTTTCAACTTCTTAATACACTTCTTTAATTTTTTTAACCCTATTGGCGGCAACTGAGTTTAAATATGATAGTATATACTACTTTCACATCGGATTGAATACTTTTCGAATCACATTGGACTCTTCCAAGATAGCTTGAAGACTGTTGAGATCAGAGCAAACTCTTTCAGATGGGATAATACCATTTTTTGTTCTAGGCAAATTTGGTATAACTTTGTTAGGTTTTTAAAAGTTTTCTACCCCATGAGTGTAACAATTTTATAACATTTTTACTTTTAAAAATCATTTAAAGCTTGTCTTGAAGCATAGCCATAAAGCAAGCACAAAGCGTGTTAAAAGGTGTAATCGTGCCATGCACTGAAATGTATGCCGCAGCTTTTATTTGATTCTGCTCCCTACATGAAACACCAAAGTGAGTTAATGTGCGTTCTTTACATTGTTTTGTTGTATCGTTGAAGGCGTCAAACTCCATGCAAACAGAAACTCAGTTTTCAGTAGTGTAAAAATCACAAATCGTAGCCGATTTAGTAGCACTAAAAATGGCCGTCTTCCTGCTCGTTTAAGCAAGCTTTAAATCATCATTAAAAGATTAAGGATAAAGGACGGCGTTATTCAATCCCTTTTGGGATGCGCCACGCATTCTACTTCTAGGGGATATCGTGAAGGCGATTTGAATGCGTATTTGGCCATACAATGACTTGCGGCGGCCAGCCGATGAACAAGTCAGCGCTCTATCCTTCCCAGACAAGTCTGGTACCAACTCACCGACCCCGGAGGGATGGAGGGCTTGTTTGGTCTGGGCGGGAAATCCGAACCAGGAACCTGGTATCGGATGCACGCGACAGTCGGCGCCTCCTCCGACTGCGCTACACGCGCCCAAATCATCATTATTCCTCAGAAAAAAAAACAATTTTTAAAATTCCAAATAATGTGTTTACTTATTGAAAAAGTGATTTAAAACTTCAAAGAAATTTACACTAAAAGTTTCAGCGAACAAAAAATTATTTTATCCTTTTTGGAGTCTCTAGTTTAATGTAGAAGAAGCTCATTTTAGTTTGGAACGGTTCACTTTGATTTCAAAACGCTTAGGATAGCTTAGAACAGTGTCAATTTATTTTGAAACGGTTTCGAATTTGATTTGAAAAGTGTCCAATTTGACGGGAAATTGTTACGTATAAATTTTTGCAATGCTATCCACGTTTAGAAAACTAGCACTACGAACTGAAAGTGTTACAACGAAATGGTGCGTTACTTTAAGCCAACACTAGCTGCTTTTATGTAGATGTTCGACTCTATCGGCAACATCGACCTAACACATATGCTTTAATGGGTGCGCGTGATATGTAGTGTAGTGGAAAGAGGCGTTTGCTGTCGCGCTCCCCCGTTTTCACTCTACTTGGTTCGGCTACCATCCGGGCCAATCACACTTTCCATCTGAGGGTTAGAGATAGTGCATTGGTCCTAAACTGGTCTGCGTGAGATAGAAGACTGACTTGTTCATCGGTTGTCCAAAGAAAGCCATTGTATAAGCCAAATACGCAGTCAAGAGGCCTACACGATAACCGTAGACGCAGAATGCGTAGCCCATCCTGCAAAGCGATTAACTACGGGAGCTTTTATCCTTATGTTTATGTACTAAAAGCATGACACATACCACAGATTATCAGTAAGTGAGCAAAGAATAGCTCTAGCTTTCCTTTGGAATTCAGCTTGTTTCTCATAGGGCTTAAGCAGTTTTTCTTGTCGCAAGAGATAAAAAATCTCACCGTGGAAATACGTCCAGACCGTTTAAGCTTCAGACGAACTGAACAGTTTGCGTAACTTTGTGAAAGCAGTTTTTACATCAGCGGCGCATTTTCTTTAAGGATTTTAGGTGTAGTCATTGATAGGAGAGGACGCGTGTAGCGCAGTCGGAGGAGGTGCCGGCTGTCGCGTCCACCCGATTCCAGGTTCTTGGTTCAGGTTTCTCGCTAAGGCCAAGCAAGTCTTCCATACCTCTCAAGTCGGCGAACTGGTATCAGATTCGTCTGGGAAGGATAAAGAGCTGACTTGTTCATCGGCTTTCCACCGCAAGTCATTATATTGCAAAAGTAGAAAGCGTGGCGTATTTCAGAAGGGATTGCCTTTATCCTCTCTCCATTGCAAGCCTTGTACTAGTATAGGAAGAGTGGCCTACGCAAGTGCTGTCTTGTAGTCTACTACACTTTGCCGGTATTAGATCCTTCAATGCTCGTCTCTACGTGAAGACTTGATCTTCGACAATAGTTTAATGGCTCGTTTGCGTCAGCTTATCTGCGTGCTGCCTGCTGTGTATCGATGGTTAGTGCTTCTACTGCGTCTGTTTGTCTCAATATTCATCAGAAGCAGCAGCAGAAGCCAGATACGCTCTAGCCCTTTTGTGGAAAAGAGAAGCTTCACCTATTGTGAGGCGAAAACGTGCACTATCCCATTCATTAGCAACGGGCAGCTGATAGCACGATTTTAATTAACAAACCACAGACTGGCAGCTCATAGTTCATGAGAACTTTGATGATGAATGCTCTCCAACAATGTATTTTCTTTGAAATGGCAGGCTACACCGGAATTTATTAATTTCTTTGTGATGTCTAAAACGGAAACACTTCCATAATCCTATGGGAAAATTGGGATTTCTTGAGGATTTCACAACTTGGACAACATGCTACATACATATTCCTTTCCCAACATTTTTAACGTAATTAGCCTGCCATTTGTCAAAAAAAGCTGCAGCGTTGCTAACGAAGTAATAGCCGAATAGTTTACGTATTCAAAGGCTCTCTCCGAGGAATGTATTGGGGAATGATATCACTAAAAGCATCGCTGCCAGTTTCCCTTGCTATTCCCCTACGCAGAACCTTATCTCCGAGCATTGCATCAACACTAACATTCTGATACCAAGCCTTCCCATGACAGATGCTTCTTACGAGACTAACGATCTTTAAAGATAGTATAAATAAGAATAAAAGAAGGCATTACTCAATATGTACCTTTGAGGTGCGCCACGCATTCTACTCTTACGGGCTGTAATGGAGGCGATTTGAATGCGTATTTGTGCATACAATGACTTGCGGTGGACAGCCGATGAGCAGTTCAGCGCTTTATCCTTACCAGACAAGTCTGGTACCAACTCACCGATCCTGGGGGATGGAAGGCATGGTTTGCCCGGGCGGGAACTCCGAACCAGGAACCTGGTACTGGTTGCACGCGACAGCTAGCACTTCCTCCGATTGCGCTAAACGCGACCCGTTTGAGGATAGTATGACAGACTACTATGTAGCATGCTCGCGTGCCAGCGCAGTCGGAGGTACCGGCTGCCGACTCCCGATTCCAGGTTTACAACCCAGGCCAAGCAAGCCCTCCATAGCTTTGGCAGTGAATCGGCGACGGATTTGTCTGTAAAGGATACAACTCCGCTATTGCAAGTCATTGTATGGGCCAACTAGCATTCAAGTTGCCACGGCGATATCCCGTAGAAGAATGCGTGGCGCATCCCACAAAGGAACTGATCAAAGCCGACCTTCATCCCTTTATCCTTATTATCACGTTGACGACCGCGCAATTTTCGCGCGTCGGGCCCGCGGGACCGCGCGTATTGCGCGCATGTGACACGATATTTCGTCACCTTAGCTTAGTATAAATTGAATTTAAAAGTATCTTTTAAAGTACGAATCTGATATCCGCTCTCAAAATGTTGGTGTTGTTTTTGAAATATTAACTAGATCGTTTCTTTTCCGTAATGAGCTTCTCTCCTTTCTCCATTTTGATGGCAAAATTGGAAAATAATTGTTTTTGATGAGGAACCTAGACTGAAAAATTCTAGAACGCCATCAGAAATCGCAACCGACCGCAAGGAATCTAGCTAAGAGGATTGAGACAGAATACAGTGGATGCAACAAATCATGTTGTTTAGATTGCCTCCAAACATCTCATAGCTATCGACTGAAAATAAAAAATGTTTTCTGTCTGGACTTTATTTGTGAAGTTGATTTCCTTAGTGACGTTTGATAAAATCGAAGTAATTGTAGTTTGTAATCATGCCTGTTTGTTACCTTCATTGCGTGAAATCTTAAAAATAACTCTGAAAATCAATGGATAGCTGGTCGATGTCATAATAGGTTGCCTCTGATATATTCCCATGTATACCACTCGCAGGTGATTATAATCGAGCGAAATTCGAGAAGCGGATATCAGATTTGTGACCACCACCTCAAATAACCCCAATCAGGGAGTTTGGACAAAGACTGTGACAACACTAGTTATCGATATGGTTGGTAACCAGCCGTAAGTTACCAAACGAACATCGCTACTGTGTTCAGCATCTTAAATAAGCTCCCTAGGCAAAATTTAGGCAAAGCTAATGTCACTCTGATCGAAATAATACTGTCGCGCACCATTGCGCGGCGCGGTCCCATGAGACAGACTGGCTGTCGCGCACCATTGCGCGACATTGTCGTCAACGTGTTATGCATTGATTACGTAATTTGTCTGAAGGAGCTTATCAGGGCGGAGCCAGGCCTCTGTTTTCTAAAATATTCTCGAAGTACAGCGAGGTTCTTTAAGAAGATACGAACCTTCGAATCATGCTACCAACTTGGATGTAGTTGCTAACCTTATGTTGGCGATATTAAGATTTTCAAAAAATGCGGACAGAGGGGAACACCTCTTGTTCTTGTGTTGATTTAGGTACATTTTCAGTTGTTAAGAATTATGGCGTAAACCACTTGCTGCTGAAAAGAAACACGATCTGACAGCTGGGATTTACTGTTTCGTGCCCTTTCAGGTGAATACTGTAGTTGGAGTTCTCGACATGAAGGTCTACTGCCTTCGGAGTCCTAAAATAAAAGCCGGGGATGCATAATCGAGCACTTGCAGCAATATTCAACTAATGGTAAGAACCTTTTGCGGATCTCAGCCTTTGTGCTGTCTGGATTTTCGTCGCTGACAAATTCAAAACAAGTTCCGAAACCATTGAAAATAAGTCACCAATGCGCGTTTTTTGTAGGACAAATTCGTAAGAGGTGAGCCAGATGTTCGCGTTCCAACGTCAGAGTCAAAAATTCAGACTAGATTAACGTGCGGAATTCTCGAGGATTTAAAGCGCTTGCTTGATAAAAAAAGTGCAAGGATCTGGCAAGTTGTGAACAGAAGCGCTCTACTATGTTCGTGATGCCGCTTCTGATCCCAATTTCTTGTGCCTATCTTTACCCTAACGAGATTATCGGCTTCGTCTCATTTAATAAGAAATGAAAATGGAAGTAGATGTATCCTAAGGAAGGACAATTAGAGTGTATCTTGAGGAAGTACAATTAGTTGCGGGAGCACCCAGCATCAGAAGCTGACACGGAGTGGGAGAAGTGGTATGTCATGACCTAATGCAAGCTTTTATACGGACCGCTTCCTCTATTGGTTTAAGATTCAATGGCGTGTTATGAACATCCATGTCCTAGGAGCGTGGTAGTGATTGCTGCTTCATAAAGGGACTAACTCCACCTACCGTGGGCATTTTCAATAACGAGGCTATATGTGAACTTTACATGTTATTAAATCAAGTCATTCTAAAAGGTCAACAAATGAAGTTCCCCATTTTGTTCAATATTCCAGGGCTTTAAACATCGAAATGTAAAGTTTGAAGGAGAAAATAAAGCATCAGTGGATGGAATCACCGTTGTGGTGTTTGAAAGATTCTCAGCACTATGGCTTTGCGATTTCCTTCTCATTTTCTACACACGCAAATAGGGGATTTGTCACTGCTAGATCAAAGGAGACGAAACCTTAAACGTTGTCTTCTTCAACCTCACATAAATGACGAATGCCTTAAATAACCTCTCGGGATGAAGCTTGAAGCCGATGACCATGAGCTCACTACCCATACATATGGGTGTATGATCGTGAAATGTTAGAAAAACTGCAGCATTTACACTATTTTCGTGCAGTCTAATCATATGCATCTCACTTGTTGGTGTTTGAACCACGTCGCGACATTGCGTCTTTAGGTCTATGGCCACTGTTATACTCCCGCGGGAGCGTCCGCGGAAGGGCGGGAATCGCGCCGAGATCCCTCGCCTGGCCAGTCGCCGCTCCCCGCCACGCCTGCCGTCCGCGGGTAACCCCTAGTCCGCGGACGTTCCGCGGATGCTCCCGCGGGAGTATAACAGTGGCCTATGTTAGGCCTATGTTATACTTCGGCGAAGCGTCGCCGACGTCGCAGACGCTGTGTTGTGCGGGCTGCTACGCACTGCGTAGCTGCCCACGCAACACAGCTCCGCAGGGTTTGTCCCGTCGCTGGCGCCGACGTCGCCAGCGGTAACGTCATGCAAGGGTGGCAGAAAATGCGCTCCGATCGAGTATTTTGATTGTGGGTTGGTTCTTGGTTCCAGCACTGCCACCATTCCCACTGGACCTCGAATTACGAAATCGAGAAGTGCAAAAACGTCCATCTTACGAACACCAATAGTGCCATTTTTAGTCTCAACGGTCTTTTCTGATTAGTCTCACAACCGTTGTCTAATACTCTTCGAAAATACGTTCAGTTTGCTGGAACGCTGAGTGTTTGGAGAGGGAGTGGGGGCCTAATCCTTACGTTCCCTTCGTTCCGTTCCGCTTTGTCACCTTTCTTCGCTTCTCTGTCGTTCTCACCCGTTTAATTCGCGTTTTCTAGGTCTTTCGCTTTCTTGCAGAGCAAGTAGCTCGGAGTAAAACCGTGAAGAAGATAGAAAACTTGAAGAGAACGGTGAAGAATTACGAAAAACTGATAGGTAGCAGTCAAAATATGAAAGACGGCCTTGCAACAGAAAAATACGAAACGGCGGAAGAAAAACTGATTCAAATAAGTAGTGTTTCCTCGCTTTCTGAAATGATACGGCAAACCTCTAGCGAAGAGCTTTTCCTAATATACAATTTACACTAATGAAGAGTTTAATTTTGCTGCGAAATCCGAAAATTGCACGTAAATTTAATTTCACTAAATTTACGTGGAATTTTTCGCGATTCAACGAAAAAGGCCTTTGCTAACTCCAGTAAAGAAATTTAACGAAAATGCTGGTAATTGCTGGTAATTATCCTGGTAAATCAACAGTCGTTAAGTGCTCATCAGTGCCCCGTACTTCTACTAGTATATTGCGCTCCGGTGCTCTCCTGCCGGCGACGTCGTCGACGCGTCGCCGAAGTATAACACGCCTTGGGGGTCGTCTAGTTTGCACGCGACGCGATGCATTTCTAGTAATTGATCGAACGACGCGATCGATCAATTTGCCAACTTTACATGCCATCGCGTCGCTCGCCGTCAGAAGTATAAACGGGGCCATAGGCGTTTCGGACCATTTTTCGCGCGCGAATAGTCGGATTGCATTGGCTTTGTCTCAAGCAACAGCATTTTTCCGCATGAGACTTTTGGGCGTATTCGACCTATGCCTGTAATAATTGAGCCTGCGATGGATAATATAATGCTGATCGATACAGTCGATGTTAATCAGTCAACTGATTAAGCTTGTAAGTGCTGTAAAGAGGTATCAGCAGCAGGTTTTAGGTTACAGAAAATAGTTATAGAAAAGGTCGTCGTGGACCACACTAAATTTGGATACTATGGGAAGTGATAGTTAATTTAGTGTAGCGGGAAAATAGGTATATGGGTCTCGGACAGCATTATCCGACATTGCCGAAGTGGCAGCACGAATGTCGGACAGCATTGCCTGACTATTTCGCGGAGTTAAGATGCTGGTCCAGCTTTGGACCGACGATTTCCGCCGTCATTGGGTGTTATTATTTTTGCACCTAGCGACTTGACAAAAATTTTTGTACTTTTAAGCGAAGAAAACGTTGAAGTTTTGCATATAAAATAAATCAGGGGCCGGATTCATCAACGACTAACCCGCGGGTATAAGGGGTAGAGATACCCACAATGAAGCCTGCGTCTCTGAGTCTTGCGTTATCTCTGCCCGACACTTATCTTATCTCTACCCCTTATCACCCGCATACTCACGGGTTAATTGTTGATGAATACGAGGCCGGAGTATGCGGGTGATAAGGGGTTGAGATAAGATAAGAGTCAGGAGGAGGTAACGCAAGAGTCAGAGACGCAGGCTTCATTGTGGGTATCTCTACCCCTAATACCGGCGGGTTAGCGTTGGTGAATCCGGCCCCCGGCCTCAGGTGTCCAACAAAAAATGGGTAGACCAGTACACGTTTCGCGAGAGCCGTGAAGACCGATTTTCATGTCATCAAGGAGGCCGTGTTAGTTTTTGAAACGCTATGGCAAAAATAAATTAAACGTAGGTGCTGGTATAAAATAAGTGCGTAACGACTCAGCATTGAAATACTGATCTGAAACAGCTTGAACAACAAATAGAGAGAAAGCCTGTCTCCGAACAAAACAATTCTTCTGATTAGGAGAAAGTACGTGCGATTTTCCATGATTTCTGAGACATTTTGGTCCGCAAAAGAAATAAGGAGTTTCACATGGATTGCACTGGACTACCTAGTCCGTCGACGCACAATCTGCCTTGGTTTATTTTTTATAAGTAGTGGAAAGCGAACGAGCATTCAAAAAAGATAGTGTATTATTTATAAAAAAATCTCTTCAAACCAACGCGAAGCTTCTAATAGAATTACATACAGATCTGAAAATCTTACGCAATACATATGTAACGTCTCATTGTTCTCCAACATCGCAGAACTCAACGGCACAACAATCTAACCAAATGACATTAACATCGGAAATATTGACAACTGACGGCAATATTAAACGTGTTCTGTTTCAACTCTACCTGCATACTCGCTGAAGTGAAGAAGAAAATTCTTCGCTGCCGACTTAGACCCGACTCTGGTCCGGATGGAACCTTGATTCTACAGTTCCACTTGCATCGGTGAAACATGAATTATCCGTATCCGTATCTGATTAGTGGCATATTTCGAATCCGTAATTGGATTCTGCATCCTGGAAAGCACCAGGAATGTCTCACTGAAAGTTCGGGGAAAGGCCCGCGAGCTTTCCGGTCAGATCGTTACCAACTTCTATCTATTTTATTCTGCTCCAATCTATTAATATATTGTAGTTGCTTTATATTCCCATGGAACTATGGCAGAACCTCGGGGTAACTAATTTTAAACGTGTTTTGTTGTTCCGACGCAAGTGGAACTGTTGAATCATGGTTCCATTCGGACCTGAATGAATCGCAGGGTTCGATTTTCGCCGACAACTTACGACCTCTTCCGATATGGAATGAGTTCTTTGTTTCCGTCACTTTTATTTTTCTGTAATGATTTTTTAAACATTTTAGGTGGCGATGTCCGTTCCTCCACGTGGTTCCACTGGAAACTGTTCGCTCTGCGAGCTAAGCCGATCACGGACATTCGATTGCAGGCGACAGGCCCTTGTGACAGGCCGGCCTACGAAGACCCATGTCACATCACATGGTGTATGACTGTTCAGGTTTATCGAGATAGTGCTACGGCGTCCGCGGGAGCCGACGCGCACTCGCAAAGCCCGGCGAGTGTGAAAAGTATGCGAGGGTCCCCCACGTTCTGCGTGGAAAGGAAGACAGCGTCCGCAAGATAGGCCTTAACTTCGAGGTAATAGGAAAGCGGCCTAGAGGGCGCCCGAAGCAGCGCTGGTTAGATACGTTACATGCGGACTTGAAGAATACTGGTGTTTACCCTGATCTAGCGCTGGATCGGGAAAGGTGGCGTCATAACACCAGAATAACGGACCCCGCTACGATGCGGGACAAACGCTGAAGAAGAAGAAGAAGAAGAAGAAGAAGAAGATTTTTTAAACAATTAAAGTGATTTTGTACGCCTTAACAGTTTCTTCATGTGTCTCTATCATTGTATAAATGCGCGCACCTCCTTTAACTGAAAAAGAATTGAATTAATCAAAGTTCTGAATGCTGGTTGTTGGATAGCTAAAAATATAGATTTTCAGCGTTTAGCCTATGGCTACGAGTTATCACGACGAGTTCAACTTTCGTCTATTTTTCGAGGATGTCATGGACACAGCTAATTTTTTTATGTGAAGGAGAATCATCGTGATCCGATGTTGCACACTTTTAATGTTGTTGTGTTGAATACAGTTCCATGAGATTGAAGTTCCATAAATTCTTCAGGAACTCCATGATGTTTGCAGGACGTATCATATCACTTTACGCTGTACGCATTCAAAGGCCTTCTCCAAGCCGTGGTAAACAATACTTCTCTATCAAGGGGCGAGCGGCGTGACAGAAAACCGAAAGGCCGAAAACACCGGAAAACAGAAAAATCAGAAAGTTTTGAAATTATTATTTAAGCTATTTATTCTATCTAAACACGAATTTCTCCAGTAAGAAACACCTTTCTGTTTTCTACTTTCAGAAAAACGCGACGATTTTCTGTTTTCTGGGAAAGTTTGCAAGATTCCGCTCATCCCTGATCTGCACATTCCATCGAGCGCAGGTAGCTAGCTGATTTTGTGTCAACGTCCATTCCTTGCTCTCGCGCCTCCACCGTGGCATCCGGACTCGTCGTACGTCCTCAGGCGGGGCGGCAAGCCTACCGCAGCACCAACCTCTGACTGCCGGTGAGGTCACTGCAGTACTCTTGGAAAAGGGGCGCGTCGGGGGCGCAACCTAGTCAGCATATACTCCAGCACATTACGTCCGCGACAACCGTCGGAGCTGGGGGGTAGGGGCCGGAGTTCTGATCCGGCGATGTTTTTTTTTCGGTTCGGTGGTATGTGCTGCGGCGCTCGTGCAGCATAAGTCGGGGAGCTGCTGCTGGCAGGATCGGTATGTGCTGGAGCATACGCTCCCGCCAAAATGGGGTCGCGCACGTGGACGGCACGTGAACCGGTCCAGCACGTGCTACCTTGAGCCTACAGGTCCCAGGTCCAGTAGGTGCCACATTGAGCCCGCAATCCCCAGGAAGGGGCACTCCTCCAAGAGCACTCCCAGAACTGGGAGTTGCTCCCACTAGCTTCCAATGGAGTGCCCCTTCCTCCTGTCACCTCCCGCAGTGCTCCTAACTAACCCTTAGGGTGGCTAAACTGCCTATACTCCCTCCTACTACCCTCCTAGTCATCCTACTAACCCTTGCAGGGCTTCAACTGCCGATACTGCCCATGAAGCGCTCCAAGTTCTCAGAATGTCTCCAAAACGCTCCTTGAGCTTCTAAATGCCCCCAAAGTGCCCGATATGCTTAGGTATTTTTCCTTTTTATTTGTATTTTTGCATATGTATATTTTTCCCTTATTTTTTATTTTTATTTTTTTATTCAGATTTCTATTCCATTTGTGTGCTCCTAACCTTGCTCCTACCACTACTTACCTACCTAACCTAACCTAACTCGGGTAAAATTTTTATTTATCTTAGTGTTTTATTTTTCAATTTTCTAGGACCTTTTTACTTTCTTACCTACCTATTAGGTTGTAACGAATTAAATTGCACTGGCTCGCGCCATTTTTTGGCGCGTCTTTACGCGTTTGATCAAGAACAAACCGTAACATGTGGCATATCATTTAGAAGCGCAATGTTTGCACTACCGGTGAGTACCAAATTTTCTATGTAAAAGTGGGAAAACTTTAGAGTTTTATTGACTTTTTTGCAGATGGACAAAAGGGTAATCCGAGGCATTTACTTGTATGAATTCAAGCTGGGCACTACAGCTAAGGAGGCGGACGAGAAGATCAACGCCGCATTCGGTCAAGGATGTTCCACAATTCGGACGGCGCATCGTTGGTATCAGAAGTTCCGGAATGGAGATGAGAGCTTGGAAGAACATGAAGGTCGTGGGAGGCATAGTGATGTTGATGAGGACAAGCTGAGAGATGTGGTAGAGGAGGATCCACACAAAGGTACCTGGGAGATAGCGAAGGTTCTCGGCGTCAGTCACAACACAGCTGCCCGGCATCTGAAGGAAATTGGAAAGACCAAAAAGCTGGAAAGATGGGTGCCTCACGAGCTGTCTGAGGAGCAAAGAAACCGACGATATGAGATCTCGTCCGCATTGCTTCTACGGAACGAAACGGACCCATTCCTTGATCACAGCGTAACCTGTGACGAGAAATGGATAATGTACGACAACAGGCGACGATCGGCACAGTGGGTGGACAGCGATGAGAGCCCCAAGGTTTTTGCGAAGCCGGAATTGCACCAAAAGAAAGTAATGGTGACAGTGTGGTGTTGTTCGCTGGAAATTATTCACCACAGCTTCCACCCTCCCGGTGAATCCATCATGGCAGAGAAGTACTGCATTGAAATTGAAGAAATGATGAAAAAGTTGAAGGATATCCGGCCGGCCTTGGTAAACCGAAGGCGAGTTCTCCTTCTGCACGACAATGCTCGCCCCCATGTTGCACGAATGACGTTGCAGAAATTAAATGAGCTGAGCATTGAAACTCTACCACATCCTCCGTTTTCTCCCGACCTTCTCCCAAACGTTGGCAAAGATGTGTTGAATCAGAAGGTTTTTATTTCGATTAATAAACTTGCCTAAAAGCCGAGATATTAACTGTTTAAATTTACAGTGGTTCAGTGCCATTTATTTCGTTACAACCTAGTACTTATTTTTAAATGCTTCTGTGATGAAGGCAATGTACTAACACAAATTTATTTCAGGTATTGCGCATAAAACGAAAAATTTACGAAATACAAAGCTAATAACATTTCATTACTACTGAGCAGCTTCTTCTGTGTTGGGTAACAACAAATATTCTTCTAACAGTATCCGTATCTAGCCATAACAATGAAGCGGTCAGAAATTCAATGTTTTGGATCACAAAATCAACGAACTTCGTCGAAAATGTCGTAGTCGTCCGACTCGTCCGCAGTGGCAGCGCTAGTAGAGGTTTTGCGAGACTCCTAAGATTTAATTCTTTACTGAAATAGTATGTGTTGTGTAGACATATATCTTACCTATGTGTGAGAATTATTTACAGGAGGTGGAACCAACCAGCCATTTTTTGGCACATATTGGCGCACGTCGGCCCTACAATGTCAAATAGAATAAGTAGTTTTGGTTGAAGTAAGGAATTCTATGTCACTTAAAATACCTCGTGGGGCTACGGATAAGGTCTTCAACGGTGGATTCGATGAGTTCTTTCGCTCCTAGTCCGATTCCGTCCGGGCAACATCCCACGAGTGATTCGATGACTGCGTCTGTTAAGTTCTTAAGGCGGGGAGCTTTCGGATAGCGGTCAGTCCTGGGGTGTATTTATGAATTTCCTCAACTGGGTCGCAGGCCTAAATTTTTAGAGAGATTGCAGTGATTCTGCCAAAGTTGTTAAACAACCTAAGAGCTACCTTGAAGAGGTCTGAAGAAAACAATAGCTTGTGTGGAGTGGTCTTGGCGCCGAACTCGGATAGATCTTTTCCAGCTATGGAGGAAGTCATTCAAATGGCACGGATGAAAATATAAATTTTGAATTCTATTAATGCAGCTGGCCTGCCGATATTGTAATATATACCTTAAATGGTGGATCAGACTCAATATCCAAGCTCTGCGTTAATTGGCGGCCGTGGAGGAAAAACTCATCAGGGAGGCGGTGTCTGGTGTTCTTCACCGCAACCGCCTCTGATTTGGCGATAGAGCGATGGTTAGCTCTAGCAAACTCGAGCAGCGCGTTGAGCTGCAAGCAGAAGCGATAAAGTGTGACCCATTTAAATATCAATTTAGCGATTAAAATGGGAACACATAATTGAAGAAGGTGCACACCGTGGTGACAACTCCAGCAAACGCGTCGGACTGGGCAGCAACGATCTCGGTGAGACTACGAACGATTGAATAGGACGAGTGTGAGATCTGCGAGCATGTGTCTCGGATCGCTTTACGCTGTTCACACTTATCGAAAACTCTCTCATTTTACCGGTGATGAACACCTGAATTACGAAAGGTCTTCGCTAGATAAGTGAAGGTTTGTAGGGCCCGCGGAGAGTGTGGGAGTGAAGGGGGAAACTAAACTATGAACCAACGTGGTACTGGGCACCGGTGTCGAAGTGAACAAGCGCGGCGCCTAGTTCCCGGAGCGAAATCTCGTTACCTTGGGCCAGTCGTTGCATTACAACTGAAATCAGTCCCGATTTCTACTGCCCTCACCACCACATATATGAACGCACACTTCTTTGCTGTAACCTAACCTCGGAAATGATCATTTTCCGATTGCTGAACACGACCGGTCTGCCGTGGTGCGCCCCTCCTCTGCCTCTTGTTTGCTGTGATTTGGCTGGTTGTGATGCGCTTGGTTCTGATGCGCTCGGCTGCGATGCGCTCAGCTCCTCCCAACAATTATCGCAGTCGGATGTCGACGAAGGTCCGGGTCCCTAGAGGCGATCGACTAGAGCTCCGAGTTGATCGACTCCAAGCTCGAGGTGTACCTTCTCCTATACTCATTGGACTTCGACGGCAGCCGTTTGCTTTGATCCTGATTGTGATCGAAGGAAATAATATATATAGGAGACAGATATATCGTAGAAAATCTGTATACTGCCACGTATCAGTTTCTTTGGTAGTTATGCCATATGTTATTGCCCTAGCCATCGCCAACGCATTTTCCGCATCACCACAGGACTCGGTGTCATAGTTGGGGACGTAAGGAGGGGAGTGCTGAGAAGCCGGCCTGTCACCCATACGCTGTTCTTCTTCCCTCCTGAGTTTCTTGGATGATACTAGAAAATATATAACAAATTGAGATTAGGTAAAGCGGTGATAGGTTAAATGCTTAATCCAAATCAGATCAACACCAGGAGGGCCATGGGAATGACTTCATAATCAGATCGAGAGGAGCGCTTTTATCGTCATCGCAAAATGACAACTACGAGATATGCAAAACATGAGACGTATAAGGGCTAAGTGCCAAAAGGTAGCAAAAGGAAGCATTCTCATCTACCAAGAAAGCCCGAAACCAACCACGGATGGTCTTCTCCCGAGTAATGTTTTTGAAATTAAAGAATATATTCTTTCATTCGGTTCGATTAGCCAACTTATTTCGTTTACAGAATTCCGTACCGTCAAATTAGTCAAATTGTATATTGATGGCCCTTCTAATTATTATTCAAGAACCCTTTGGTGGCCGTTTCAGACGTTCTTGATGGGTGAGAGGCAGGTAAGAGCGTGCATGTTGAGATTAAGGTCTGAGTTAAAGTTCGCTATATGAGCAGAGGTAAATGAGGTTAAATTGGAGACACAAAGCAAAAGTCAGGTCCCTGAACAAGGACAGCGGGAGAGCGAATGTCATAGGCGCTGCAAACCACAATTTCTCGCTTTTGGACAGACAAGAAATAACGATTGTTGTCCTGAATTTTTTGCAGTGCGGAACAGGCACGGAAGTGAGCAGGGTGCTCAGAAGTGAAAACTTTTTAATACAGCGCAGCGAACGGGGCAGCGGTCACAGATCATCCAGTAGAACACAACATTCGCAGGTGAAGCTGTCGTAGCCGAATGCGATGATTTGCCCAAGTCGAGCTTCTCCATCGGACGTTTCCAGGTAGACGACTCCTTGAGTAGTGTCCGTTTCCAGCGACTTCTTCCAATAGTCGCTGGACGCAAACATGTAGTTGCCGTCGCTCAATGAGAACTGAAACCCACACCGAACTGCACTCCACTCCACATACCATAACCACCACCACATGTTAGATGTGAGCACAACCATAAATACGCGAGAGAACAACTACAAGAAGCGTGCAGGTGTTTGATTGCGATTCAACTTTTTGTCCTCTGCCCTCTGTATACCCACCTGAATCTCTAAGACAGACTCTGTTCCAACAAAAGTTTCCTGTGTTCCTCGCACATTGCTTCAAACGCCAGCACTCAATCTGCCGGAACATACCAATTCGAGCCAAACTCGCCAACCACTACATTGCACCTGACAGTCGTCGGTATAATATAGTAGTAATGGACAAGGGATCTAACCTAGATCTAATCTAATTAGCTAATTTTTATAACCTACTAGCAGAAGTTGCCTTCTTTGGCCAGCTATTTTCTTATGAAGGTCGAGATAGTCATTTTCAAAGATTTGAACCTCCTTTTCCAACTTATCGACCTTCTTGGAAGGGCCGTCCTCCATCCGGTCTGCATTCGATGCGCGGGTGAACTGGGACGACAATGTGGCCAGGCCCCGCGGCTGGCTCCGGCTTGAACTGAGTAGAAGCTGGCAGGGAAGCGCCGCCGCTCAAGGTCGGCGCGGGCGTCGAATGAACTTTCGGCTTTGCGCGGGGAGCGGGTTATGCCCGCTCCGGTGCTCGCGCCCCGCCCGCTGATCAATGTCGGCGGAGGCGGGGGCAAGCCGCGCGATGGGCGCCCTCAACGAGGGGCGCCGCGGGCCTGAACGCCCGCAGGAGGACCGAAGGGCTGCGAAGGTCGCGAGTCGCGACACTAATTCAATTTAATTCAAGGGTATTCTAGGGACTTGAACGCACCTGCTGAACAACTCGACCAAGAGAATTTCGGTGGGAGGCTTCCTTGTGAACATGATGCCGGCCAAGATGACGTTCTCATATTTAATGTTCTCCTTGAATGGCAGTTCTTCGAAGCGAATGTATATGGGCCAAGACTCCGAACTTAATAAATTGTGGACAATGAGAATGGTCGTCGTTCTGGTAATACTAACCGCGAAAGTTTCTTGAATGCGGCCTTCAATCGTCCATCACGACTCTATCCGAGACATCTATCATGCCCATGGTCCTAAAGACAGCTTCACACTGGACGGAATACGCATTTAAATCGACGCTCTATTACAACTAAACTATCCATCATTCATTATTTATCATTCGTACCTCCACATAATTCAAAATGCCGAAAAACAATTCAATCTTAATGCAGATGCGCAATGCGCATCCTACATCCTAAAAATCCTTCCTAAATCCTATCCTAATCCTAGCATCCTGTCTGTCTAAGCCTACATCCCGTCGAAAAAATTAATAAGAGAGATAAAAATTTGATTTGATATGTACTCCGATATGTGCGTGTCTATAAAAATAAATATAAAGGACATGAAATGGAAGTCAGCAGAAGGTCCTGACATTTTCAGCGTTTGCTTTGCCGAATGTTGCCTTATGACTTACCTCTTCCTTTTGGTGGCTCTGCTGAAACCGTCCTCTATCTTCGTCGTTTTGTCCGACGACGTCGTCCATTTCAGCAGCCCTCTCCGAAAACTCGATAACAAGATCGGGGTCGACTTCTTGAAGTGGCGAGGGAGTCCAGCAAAAATGTCATCAATCGAACCACAAATGAATAGGAAACTCGGAAACGAAATCCGCGTCGACTCCTTCGGATGGCGAGGGAGTCCAACAAAAATGTCATCGATCGCTCCATAAACGAATAGGAAGCTCGGAAACGAAATCCGCGTCGAGTCCTTCAGATGGAGAGCAAGTCCAGCAGCGAGCAACATCGATCGATTTTGAAACTTCGCAACGCCTCGTCCGCCGAAAATAAGGTAGTCTTGCATCGTGCGGGACCGCCTGCCAAATGCACTTGTGCAGGGTCAACATATGGTGTCCTCATGCAGGGCCAAGGCCGCATATGCGACCTTGCAGCACACTTCGGGATCAAAGCGGCACACAGGTTTCCAGCCAGTAGAGGACGAGGGGGTAGGTCCTTGGGGTGGCCCCCATTTTCAGCACCAAAGCGGCATATGCTGGGCCCGCCCTTCGCTCCGCTGGCCAATCACGATCCCTTAATGTCAAAAGACAATGTTAAGGATCCCAACGGAAAGGGAAAATGCGTACCCCAAGTTTACATGCGAGTGGGCTGGGCACTTCGAAACCATTGACACTAGCTCAAATCGGTGACTCTGTCACCGTCATATCATCTCAAAATCACATCACGTAGTTCACGTAGCCCACTTGCTTACTTACCGCTACCTATCGTAGTTGGCTGGTATTTAAATAGAGAATGTGATATTCTTGATCAGCACTCCAATAACCCCTTAGACGACGTTCAGTAAAACGGTGAGTCTGGCACGACCACTCTAGCTATCGATTTGCTGATGAATTTTCGTAACCGTCCAAACAGACACCACCATCGTGTTCATTATCCCAAATTATTCTTTATAAAAAGTTTGGGTCACAGGATCTTGCCTCATACTTGCGTGGTGCTCTTGTCCCACGGGACAGATACGCGAAAATCGCTCTCGTCGTCAACATGTTAAGTCCTCCAATGTATTCTTATAGAAATCCCGTATGCAGTTGTTTTTGATTGCAGGATGTTTCTTGTGGTCATATTAATACAGATAAATTCTGCGTAGTCCGTACACAGCTCATACGCCATCCTGAGGAAATTTTGAGTGCTGCCACGTCTAGCGCTATGACCTTTTCTTATTCAGGTGAAGCTTTTCCGCTATTGTGACGTGTGTTCTAATTAAGATTGAAGCTGTCCTCCATGCGGACCATACGTCGCCAAAGGGCTTCGCTCATATGTGCCCAGGAACGAGTCTGCAGTGATATCAGCTAAGGTCGCCTTTGCGAAACTATCTTCGTTCCAAGCGAATTGAAGGGGTTCTTTGTCGGTCTCACTTATGATCACCGCTCCTCTGAAAACATCGACATTAAGCGAATATGCTTTAGTCTTAGTTTCATCACTCTCTTGCCTCTCTCGTGCTCAGTGTCCCTCTTTCATCCGATAAAGTTGGTGGCGCAATTCTCAGCTTATCACACTGAATCCTAATAGGTCCCCTATTTGTCCCAATACTCGTTACTATCGCTGAATTTGAGCTAGTGTCTATGGTTTCGAAGTGCCCAGCCCACTCGCATGTAAAGTTGGGGTACGCATTTTCCCTTTCCGTTGGGATCCTTAACATTGTCTTTTGACATTAAGGGATCGTGGTTGGCCAGCGGAGCGTAGGGCGGGCCCAGCATATGCCGCTTTGGTGCTGAAAATGGGGGCCCGACCCCAAGGACCTACCCCCTCGTCCTCTACTGGCTGAAACCTGTGTGCCGCTTTGATCCCGAAGTGTGCTGCGCGACGTTGAAGCTGCCGATTACTCGATTGTGTTTTAGTTGCCTTAACCCAATGTAAATTCTGTAAACAGTCGCTATTTGTTGTTGCAAATATAGTTCGTCTCCTCAAATTCAAGATTCACTTTCGAGTTTTCATATTCATCGCTTTTGCCTCCCTCTATATTTATATTATTCTTATATTTATATTTACAATTTCGAAGCAAACTACACACTTTGTAGATCAAATTCGACACTTTTCAAACAAAGTGGGACACTCTTCTATGTAAGCTTGACGTTTTTTAAATCAAACAGAACATCTACGAGATCAAAACGAGCGTCTTTCAGATTAAATAACGGACTCTCCAACGTTGTTAGAACAATTTTTGTTTAAAAAGTTCACTACTTTTAGTACTTCTTTCTTTGAAATTTTAAAATTCACCTGCACTAAAGGACATTGCTTGAAATTTTACAAAATTTTTATTTTTCAAGTTAAAATAATGAATTCGATTTTGGCATATTAAAGAGATCGTGCTTTGCACTCGACTAGGTCGTCGCGTTTTTTATTCGATGGATAGCAAACATTGTGGATGGGGATAAAAGATGGAGGACGGGGGTCCAATTCCTTTTTGGATGCACAAGCATTCTAGTTCTACGGGATACTCTGAAGCAGTTATGAGTGCACATTTCGCCCATATAATGACTTGCGATGGCTAGGCGATGGACAAGTTAGTGTTTTATCTCTCCCTAAACAAGTTTACAACCCGTCGGGATGCTTCCAGCAAACGCGTAGTAGTGAGGACTGCGCTACTTGTTGCTTGATAGACAAAGACCGCGTCTGCAATTTATACAATTTTCACGTCGAATTGGACACTTTTCACATCAAACTGGACACTCTAGTAGGACACTGACACTGCTTATCGCACTCAGGCGCGAGCCGAACAAAGGTCATCGGCGGCGCGCCGTCACCGAGCGCTGGGATCAGGCCGAGTCCAGGTCCCGGTCTCATAGACGACAGGGTGCAGATAGGGTAAAATTTCGATCATCTTGCATTTGAGCCATATTATGTCGTCGGCAAGCTTCTAGGGTGGCAAAAATCACCAACCAAACCGTTTTCTCATTGGGAGCAAACCTGGAGACTAAATCGAAGAAGAGGAGGGAAATTCGCAAAACGGCGTCCCAGTGAAGGCCATAAAATGACCACTTCGGATGGAGACTGCTCCACCACCTGCCAGTTCTCGAATGGGTACCAACGATGCCGTCCAGTAAAGAAGGATCGAACTCCATCACTGCTCTGATACACATCTTGCAACCAATTAAATATGTGGAAAATCCATTACAGCTGAAGAAAACTGCGTACTTGGAGTTAACTATAAGGGGCCGTTTTTTAGCTCTTAAACCTATTTTGGCAGAGTTTAAAGGAGGTTTTTCCCAGCTGGCTTAACATAAATAAATGTTTGCCACGGGAGAGTATATTCGGTGAGGAATAGCGACCTGAAAGTGGACCTTCAGCGTATTTGGATTAAACTTGCGATGGGATCAAAATTGACCAAATCTGCTAGTGTTTGATGTTGCAGTAACAGCTAAAACAAGCTGAATTCAGATTTTTTCGGAAAAATAGTGAATTCCGGATTTCGACGAAGCTGGCTAGTGCAGGAAGACGCCAATGGCGCTTTTGCAGAGGTCGTAAATCAATTAGCGGACGTTTGAGAGGACGAGCTCCACATCTAGGTCAAGAGCTTGCAATTCTACAATCCAAGCAGGTAGTTGGACTGGTAGGTAAGAGGTGAATCTAATGGTGCAATTTAATTTTCATATAACTAAATTTGAACGAAATTATGGCGCTGCGACGGTTTGCAACGGAAAAATCTGTCGCAAAGCGTCGATTGTTCACGAATTAGGAGCGGCATTGTACACACTGCTACTTTTTCTACAGATAGGTTATAAGTTTCAGATTCTCTGCTGTTCGAACCTTGAAAAAATTAACAATGGATGATAATAATAAAACGTCCCAGAAAGTTTTTCTGGCCAGCAGGAGCGAGGCGCTTCGTGCTGCTAATGCATTTTTCCTTCCCACTTTATTCTGAACCAAGATAAGTTCCCTCCACATATCCTTCCTTGGAAAGTTTCGAGTGTAATTTTCACACAACCGCAAACTGTGTTGTGCTGTTCTACGCTAGAATTGTACAGCAAATTTGTAATTTCTAGTTGGTTGCAACGTTGTACTACAAGCTGATAGTAATTTTCACAATATCTGAACTACTGCGGTGGAAAGGACCGACTGTTTCAACAAAAGCTCCACTACTCTCTAAAGAAATGAGACACGTCTATTATAAACACCGAAAGGACAAGTGCACTGAAGCACCTTCGCATTTGTCCGAACAAAAATGTGCCCTATTGCAAGGTCGCCAAATTTGTAATGATTATGGAACGCCTACAAAACCGCAGAATTACCATGTTCAAGTCTATATTGCGTCAGTTGTTCTGTTAAGCGCATGTGCTGTGATATGTGGCATATTTATTTTAGACCTTGAAAACGGCTTAAGGCCAGAAACGTTATAAATAAATATTGGACATCTTCGAGTTTCAAAATAGTAAGAATTGTGTAACCATGCTGAAGTTTCCTTTCACGTTTGCGTAACTTGTTCTACGTCAAGTCTAGTTTGCAGTGCGAAATAGCTCCTAAAAAGATGGCGGAGCTGGTGGAATCACTTGCGTTAGTGAACGCGTTTCGTTGTCTTTCACTTTCAAAGGATCCACTCCTTGCAGTGGAAGAGTAAAAACGAGTAACTACAAATGGCCTCATATAAAACAGGTTTTTTCTTTCCACCGACTGCTCCTCTGATATTGATACTAAATACCTAATTTAATATAATGGTACATATCTCAAATCTTGGAAACACCTTTCGTGAAATTTTTTATCCAGTTGAGCGAACTATGAAGAAACTTCGAAAAAATCAACGCACCTCAATGTGCTGCTGTTTTTTTGTACATTTCGGTTTTTCATCCGGCAAACGACTTTTTTATTACCTTGATTTAAACACATAAATAGGGGCTTATGCAAATTTTTTCAGCATTCAGCGGTTTTATTTTTAGGATGAGGCTTACATGGTTATTCTTGGTGCTAGTTGTTGCAGTCAATGCTCGTCCAAAATTCAAGGAGAACGCTGAAGTCAATAGAGAGGTAGTTTGATTTTTTAAACTATGGTCAGATTCAGAAAGGCTCCAAAAAGCTGGTTTAATTTCACAGTCTCAATTTTAGGCCGAGATTTGTCTGTAAGGTTTGACCCTTCTTTTTCACGTCTTTCGTGGATTATCATCCTCTAGAGATCTGCATGTATTAACCGGTAACTGCCGGAAAATAATATTTTAATAGACGTTTTGTTGCTGATGGTCTTACTAGGAAGGTTTCGCATATAATTTTTAAAGCAATTCTAGTAAGTTTCAAATGTAATGCAGTATTGCTCTGTTTAACATAAGCAAACGAATTTCGGAAATGAGAAGCAAAGAAAAGGAAACAAGACAAAAATCGCCATCACCAGCGCTATTTTTTGAGAAAGGATTACAGATTTGTCAGTAAAGGAAATCGTTTTACGGAAGGTTTTTTGATACAATTGTTGGTGAGCTGCCTCTAGGTGACCACTACTTTCTCAAATCATCATGCGATCATGCAGGACCTTGTCGACCGTGGCGACTCTATCAGCGAAATCAATGAAAGAGCTCACGTTGACGAGAACCTTTTCCAAGGCGATATTGTTCTTTCGGGGTACGTCGATGTATTCAGTTCGCGCAGGTAAGAGCAATAATGTAGGCATTATAGCGATGAGGCTGAAGAGCTCGTTGAGGACATTCAAAAAAGCATGTACACGGAGAACCGCTCAAAACGTCAAGCGTACAAGGGTAGGCGATATCCTAAGCTGCTATGGTCGCGAGGGTGAACTACTTCTTCAATGAAACGAAAAGTGAGTTTTCGAGCAGTTCATCTGTGTTTTTTAGAGAAGATATGCGATCATCTGTGGAAAGTTCTAGGCGAAAGAGCCAAGCAAGTGATTTTGAAGGCATTAAATCTATGGACACCTGCAAAAAGGAAAAGGACACCTGCATTAATTTCTACGAGAACCCCTATGGTAAGATCAACAAATTTGAATGCGTCGTTAATAGAACATGATTACATTTGGCGTTTTCTGCGATGTTAAAATATGCTATATTGATTCAAAAACAATATTGAACCGCACATTCAAATCAAAATATCTCCATAGGCCAGTTTTCCAGCCTAAATGAAGAATGTCGAATTCTTCATGTGTTTCTTTATAATTTGGTAAGGGTGGAGTTTAAATAGCACTAAATTCGAGATTTTCGTCTTTAATGAATTATTTGTTTATTTATTTACTTACTTATTACGTTCCGAAGGACATGCTCTACGGAAATGCACTAAAACAAAATGAATTCAAGCACAAGCACGAGTCAGTACGACAGAGTAGAAATAAAATAAAAACACGCATTACGATAACAGACTAAAGCCTTAGTCGATCTAGCGTGAAACAGCCTAACCTAAACTTAAACACAAACCAG
The DNA here is from genome assembly GCA_947396885.1 of Heligmosomoides polygyrus polygyrus. Lineage (NCBI taxonomy): Eukaryota > Metazoa > Nematoda > Chromadorea > Rhabditida > Heligmosomidae > Heligmosomoides > Heligmosomoides polygyrus. The sequence goes on along the minus strand of OX377203.1, from coordinate 23,249,865 downwards.
AAACACGCGAAACAACAGAACCAACCTGGGCCTAAAACACAGAAGGATATCCGACCACTGGTCAGAAAAGGTTTTCGAGCACCATCCTACTTACTCAAGACTTTCCTTCATTGCTGTTCATGATGCTCTCGCCGCTATTGAAAAAACATATCCGAAAATAAAAATAAGTTTGCTATAATTCGCTTCAAAACTATAAAATGAAGCGCACTGAAAAAGGCCCGTTGAAGCAGTAGAACGTAGATTGACCCTGCCACCCGGACATTCTATCATACGATGTCCTTCAAGAGATAATGAGATTTCAGAAATCCCTGAGCACGCATCAACGGGCGGGCTCCGTTTTTCAAGAGCCATATTATACTGGCACTCACCATGGGACGGTCAGGAAGTATAATGTAAATCCGAGCGCAGCGAAGAACTGTTGGGTTTACAAAGTTTACAGCTTCGTAGGACAGATACGAAGTAAAACAGGATAATGGCAGAAGAATCTCGCGTGAGCTTTTGAGCTGGAATATGGAAAGAAATTGGAAACAGGAAACTTAGTAATACATTATTAAAAAGCGGCCAAAGAAAACAATCCCATACCTCTTTTATTCATTTCGTAGAGGACAGCTGCTTCAAAACCTCTTTATGTTTAAAAAATTGTGGAATGTATTAAACAAAGAACAAAGACGCAAGCTAGTGGATAAAGATTTCAAAAATCGAGTCGTGAAGTGGGCACCAACGACTAATCGAAAAATAACCCTAATTAGGTCTGTCAATCCTATAGTGTCTAAGATAATAATTTTCGACAGGGTGGTTCGAAATCAGAAACTTTAGAACAAGCTAGGAGCTGTGGTGGAAGCCTTTCGAGCTATCTCGACTCTGACTCGCACTACGAAGGAGTTCGTCCATAGACCCTGGTTGAAGCGGCTAGTTTCATGATTAGCCGTGCTCCACGATCGACTCCTCCCAAAAGTCGGTTTGAAGATCCAATATTTCGACGGCCTTAGTCGCACCATTCCTTTGATGACTTTTAAGGCAAAAACCAGATCAAAAAAAGACACGCCGGTGGTAGCGACTGTGCAATTTGAATTTTTGCAGTCTTCCACGATACAGTTCTTTTTGCTCACTACTTTTTCGATTGCATTGATATCTTTGATGAGGTGGGGACTCCAAACGGGGCTACTATAGTCCATCATCGGTTTATACAACCACAGCCAAATTTTTTCATCACCAGAGTGAATATTTCTGAAGACAAATTATGTATACCATCTTCAAACCCTTTGCCGCGTTCTCATGAATCTGCTGACCCAACTTTTAGTTTTTAGATAAAGCTACACCAAGATCCTTAAGGTTACCACTCGGGGTCACCACCAGCGAATGGCTGGCGACGTCGCGCAGGCTACGCGCGACTAAATGAGTAAACGTTCCGCCTCCCCTCTTCGAGTCCCTCCATCGATGAGGATCCATCGAAGCTCCCTGGCACGCGACAGGGACATATGGAGATGCTGCTATCGCTCGATCGAACGTCTCCATGATCAACGGGACAGCAGGTACAGGTACTAAAAACTCGACTAGCTTCAAGAGAGTTTATTTTCAGGCAAGCTGTTGAGCACCTTCGAATTTTTAAACCTGATTATGCTCTTTGATCAAATGCTTCACTCTACTGGCGGAAGTGACCTTTTACCAGTTGAGAGTGTGCAATAACTATTACCGTGTTTCACGGAACTCTTAGAGTGTTTTAACGGAGGAACTCGTTTCAATAGTAACCCACGGCATTATCATGTGCAGATTCGTGTTTGAAAACTATTCATCAAACCCGTGAAGTTTCACTGAACGATTTGTATCTATCCTAGTAGGGAGGGTTGAGCGCTGAGGTGACAGTTGCGTCCAGCATCTCACCATTTGAGACCACATTCTCTGAGTCTGCAGGAGTATCATCTGCTAGTAGTGGGATCTCTCAATCGAATTCAAGCGAGGGAATGAAGAGACAAAACATCGCATGCCCCTCCGGCTGATCCAACGTTTCTTACTGGTGGTGTAAAGAATGAATTGCAAGGGCGAATGAGGGGAGTTAAGAAATAACATTCGGTAGTTTTTCAAGATAAAAGCGAATCCCTCCTCCTACCAGGCGCTGTTCTGTTCGACGGCCAAATCGCTGAGGACTCATTTGTTAGGCTCTTCCGTTTCTCATTCTGAACAAAATGCCTCGATGCATGTGTGTTTCAAGGCTAGTGCTCTACCTTAATGGTGGTCCGTTGGCTTTGGACTTGTAAATTTTCTCACGCGGAGTTCATGATTGACTGGCCTCGTTACCATTTTGTTCAAAAGTGAACTCACTCGGTCTCTTCCAATGTGTCTCATGCCAAATTTTCACATTTTACATTTTCTGGAGGTTGACCAGAAGAGGTTTCTGCTACTCGATCCTTTCTTGCAACTCACTCACTGTTGATCCTATAAAACTATGAACAAAAACATCCTAAATCTGCGCTTTGTTCATCAGAAAACCTTCCAGTATTTAAGAAGTTCTCAAATCTTTTTTTAGTCATGTTTTAAATATTTTCATTGATTAGAGCTGCTCCTGTACTTTTTAAAATAATATTTCAATTGCTTTTAGAAACCTGAAATCTTAATGATATTAGCAGTTGAACAAAGAACAGCAACATTGGACACTATTTTTGAAACAACCTATTAATTTTGAATCGAATGAACTCGCAAATTTTTGCACTTTTAGAAACAATATCATTATAAGCAACATATATAAATCATTGGATCTTTGTAGCAAAGGATCGATTACAAGTGGTTTCCGAAGGAGGCTGCTGGTCACATATAGGTCGGTACGGCGGTGAACAAAAACTGTCACTGGGTCGACTATGCCAGCACGTTCGCATCGCTGCTCATGAGCTGGGTCGCACGCTTGGATTCATCCATGCCATGGCCCGGCACGACAGGGATCGGTATATGAGTGTTCTACTTGAAAACGTGAAGGTATGTGAGCAGAACTTCGTGCAAATCGCTGCAATTTATCAATTTCACAGGCCAAAAAGTCGCACATATCAACGTGAGCTCTTCCTTTGCTGAGGATTACTCCAAGTTTTCTGTAAATGAAACCATCAACGCCGTGCTCGTAAGAAATAATGATTCCATTATAGAGCAAATGATGTATGCTCTGATATCGGAGTTGCCTCAAGAGATGTCAGCGTATTCAGATAGAAAAAAGGAAAGCAGCATTGTTGTGGAATGGCTTCTAGAGCCAGCTCCTGAACTCGCGCCCTCTGCGAAGCAGCGTGACCTCGAAGGAAAGGTGAGCGAAATATTTGATCAGCTTCATCTTGAGTGACGCTCTTTAGAGGTCCGCCGCATGAGCAAGTCACGAACCCGGACGTGTCCGCAAGGTGAAGGTAGTGTTGCCTTCGAAGTCAGACTGGCGCTGTTTCCAGTCCATGGAGAATTCGTGACAGCACTACCTTTTCGAAAGTTCGTATACGCCGCAGCATGAATTCTGAGGAGCGGCAACGCGAATATGAATTCAGGCAAGAATGCAGGGAGCGTAACAAGAAGCTAAACAGTCGTGTCTGGGTTGAATACCGTGGCGAATTGAGGCGAGCCGAGGGCCTCCCAATACGTAGGCTTTCGGGAAACGCCTGAATGGACATGGTATGCAACCCAAAGCAAGTGCGTTTTATTTAACTCTCGCGGTCTTGTGAACAAAATCCATCAACTGCACCTACTTTTGAGTACTGTGACCCCTGATTTCGTGGTCATTACTGAAACGTGGCTTTCGGATAAGATATTTGACTGCGAACTTCTTGCCAATTTTCCTTACAAATTCATCAGAAGTGAGCGCTTAGAGAGAAAAGGAGGAGGTAATTGCCGTTTGGCCAAAAACTCGATTTAGCTGCTGTTATTTCACCTACCTGCTTCAAGTCCGGCTTCACCTGCCTTGAAGCCTTCGATGCATCATACCTATCCGCATTTAGAATAGTTCTAGTATATCGCCCACCATATTCAAATACTGATAAAGATGTTTCCCTCATCGATGCAACGCTTCAGCTGTTTCTCTCAGAAAACCCGTTAATAGTACTTGGAGACTTTAATATCGATTGGCCTCACCGCGAAATGCCTAACAGTCAGCACCTAGTAAAATTTAAAGAATTTTTCGAGTGCTGCAATTTAACAAAACATGTTAAGAAAACCTACTCGTGATGGTTCAGTTCTTGACATAGTTCTCACTTCAGCACCTATTCCGAAAAATATTTCGATTCTTCCGCCTTTTGCTTCATCTGACCGCAATGTTGTTAGCTTCGAGGTTTTAATGTCGACAGTTAGTCAGCGTGAATTGCCCTTCCTAATTTCAACAAGGCTAATTATACTGGTTTACAGCACTACTTCAGCTGCATAGTTTGCAGGAGGGATTTCCAAGACTACCAAAATAATAATGATTTATGTAAAAGATTCTGTCGCGTTGTCTATACAATTCATGTACTCTTTGATACCATGAGAATTCCAGTTCAACATTATCCGAAACAAATTTTTAAACTTACATCGCAGAAGTTGCGTCTCTTCAACTCACTATCGAACCCACTCTTCCACCCGCATTATAAAAAAGTATGTAAAGAGTTGGACCATCATCTAAAAAGGTTTCTGACACGGAAAGGCACGTAATAAAAAACCTTGCTCTCAATAATGCGGTCTAAGCTGAAGGCTCATGCGGATCTTCCTGTTCTACAATACCGCTCGCGCCGCACGGTCAAAAGTGGGCGAAAAAACGCCAACATGGCGTCGCAAAGCGTCGCACGCTCATAACTCCTTCAGTTTTAGGTTTCTTGAATAAAGGTTGATACCATTTGATTCGCCTCTTCGAGATCTACACAAGCATGTGTAAAACTTTACCGGAACACCCTATTTTCGACGTGGGTGGTCCAAAATTGGCTGGACGGGCGATTAGAGCAGCTTATTTCCCAGGATATGCGTGCTTTCGGAGTATCTCAAAGATGGCTTACGTCGCCAGTGCTCTTTCATGCCAAGAATGCCCCGAGAGTGCGCCGTGCACAATGCACACAAAACCTAACCCATCAATCGAGTGGGCGAGCGCATGTCCCCTGCGCTTCTATCTTCTCTCACTGGGAACTGCGACGTTTTCAAGACTATTTCGAGCCGTTTAGAGAATGTTATCAGAAATTCCCCACCATCCCAGTCAGGATTAGCTCCAATCTGTCCCAGCGAAACTTTGGTGTGCGCCGTGAACAATGCATACAGAATCGAACCTTTCAATCGAGGGGGGGGAGGACAGCTCGTAGGCTGAGCGTTTGGGCACTTTTATCAGAAATTTCTTGCTGCCCTACTCAGGAATTGCTCCAAGGCTGTCCAGCGAGCCTTTGGAGTGCGCCATGAACATGCATAGAGAATAGAACCTTTCAATCGAGGGGGGGGGGGGACAGCTTGTAGACTGATCGTTAGGGGAGTTTTATCAGAAATTTCTTGCCGCCCTATTTAGGAATTGCTTCAAGGCTGTCCAGCGAGCCTTTGGAGTGCGCCATAAACAATGCATACATAATCGAACCTTTCAATCGAGGGGGGGGGCGACCGCTCGCAAATTGCACGCACGGGCGTCTTCGGAGCACAATAGCTCTGTCAAGTTGGAACCTTTCAGGTTGCAGCTTGTAGGTCTTGTAGGCAGTCGAACGGTCAGCTAGCACGCCAAAGCAGAATGGTTTAGCATAGGAGGGGGCAATGTTATAGGGGTGCGAAAATGCAGGTGAGGCTTGCATGACGCATTTTTTTCCGATTTCCGTGGACCACTGCGAGAAGACGCGGGGAGCTAACGGCATCAGAATGCGTATGCGAACAGAGCACTTAAGATACTTTGCGACGACGTGCTCACAGGTCCTCAGCTGCACAAACTGCCTAGCTTCAGCTGCCGTTTTAGAGCGGCGCGAAACCTAGCGGTTAGAGTTTCTTGCGCTCCTACTCGCCCAGATTTGAGTCTTCGACACTCGCAATGGCACCGTTCCGTTCAGCATGGAAAGTGCTATCGAGCGGTATCAATTTCAACCGATTTTGGAAACATCAATTTTTGACTGTTTCTCATCGAGGACGAGGCCGCGGCGGAAGGACGATGACGTCATCGAAAAATCGATGTCTTCGAGTTGGGCCACGCTTGATACCATTCGATAGAGCTTTTCATGCTGAATTGAATGGTGTCATTTAAACTGGGAAAGCTGTAATCTGGACGAGCAACAGCGCGGAGAACATCTACCATTGTTGCGCTAAATTGCACTCACGGACGTGTTCGGAGCGCAAGAGCTCTGTCATGTTGGAACCTTTCAGGTTGCAGCAAGTAGGTTTTGTAGGCAGTCGAGCGGTCTGTTAGTACGCTAAAGTAGAATGGTTTAGCTTGGGAGTGGGCAATGTTATAGGGGTGCGAAAATGCAGGTGAGGCTTGTGTGAAGCATTTTTTCCGATTTCGGTGGAACACTGCGAGAAGACGGGGCGAGCTAACGGCATCAGAATCCGTATTTGAACAGAGCACTTAAGGTACTTTACGGCGCCGGGATCAGAACTTCTCAGCTGCCTAAACTGCCTTAGCCCCATCTGCCGTTTTAGGGCGGCGGGCTTAGCGGTTGCAGTTTCCTGTCCTCTTACTCGCCCATATTTGCGTTTCCGACACTCCCGGTAACACCGTTTTATTCATAACGAAAAGCTCTATCGAATGGTGCCACTCTCGACCAATTTCAAAAAAATCTATTTTTCGACAATATCGAGGACGTGGGTGCTTTAGGCCGACCCGCGCCGACGATGACGTCATCGAGAACCGGTGTTTTCGAAATTGCCCAAATTTCCTCGTGCAAACTTCGTCCAAAATTATCTAGGGGTTATTTGGGGCACTGATTACGAATCCGACGTTCGTTTTTGAAAATTCCGCGGACTTGAGCAGGTTACTTCTCGTTTGAGGGTGGTCGGGTCAGGATCACCGATCACCCTCAGTTATCGGTATGAGCGGTTCCCTTCCGTAACCGTCCAAATGTACTTCGGCATCGTGTTTGGCACCCTGAATAAGCCCCGACCCTGTACGAATTTCGAGCAAAATCGATGACCCTGACCTGACCACCAATTTTGGTCGAAGTTTGCACGAGGAAGTTTGGCCAATTTCAAAAATACCGGTTCTCGATGACGTCATCGTCGGGGCTGGTCGGCCTAGCGCACCCACGTCCTCGATGGGATATTGTCAAAAAAATCGATATTGCCTAAATCGGTCGAAATTGATAGCATTCGATAGAGATGTTCAAGCAGAACAGAAAGGTGTTATTGGGAGTGTCGAAAACCCAAATATGGGCGAGTAAGATGGCAGGAAATTTCAACCGCTAAAGGCCCCCACAGAGTTCTGCGGCAGCGCTGCGGCCCTGTGCTTAACCATAGGCAGAGACGCAGAGCTCGCCGCCGGCGGCGTCCCTGCCCTATCCTAACCATAGCGGCGAGCGGCGTTACCGCAGAACACTCTGGGGGCCTTATGTCCGCTGCCCTAAAACGGCAGATGGGGCTAAGGCAGTTTACGCAGGTAAGAAGTTCTGATCCCGTCACCGTAAAGTACCTTAAGTGCTCTGTTCGTACACGCATTCTGATGCCGTTAGCTCCCCGCGTCTTCTCGCAGTGGTCCACGGAAATCGGAAAAAAATGCGTCACGCAAGCCTCACCTGCATTTTCGCACCCCTAGAATATTGCCCCCTCCTATGCTAAGCCATTCTGCTTTGACACGCTAGCAAAGCGTTCGACTGCGTACAAGACCCACAAGTTGCAGCCGAAACGATTCAAAATTGACAGAGTTATTGTGCTCCGAACACGTCCGCACGTGCAATTTATGCGCAACAACGGCTGACGCTCTCCGCGCTATTACTCGCCTAGATTACCGTTTTTCCCACTACAAATGAAACCATTCAATTCAGCATGAAAAGCTCTATCAAACGGTATCAAGAATGGCCCAACTCGAAGACATCGATTTTTCGATGACGTCATCGTCCTTCCGCCGCGGTCTCGTCCTCAATGCGAAACAGTCAAAAATTGATGTTTCCAAAATCGATCGAAATTGATAGCGATAGCGATTTTCAAGCAGAACTGAGTGGTGCTATTGGGAGTGTCGAAAACCCAAATATGGGCGAGTAAAAGGGCAGGAAACTTCAACCGCTAAGTCCGCTGCCCTAAAACGGCAGCTGGGGCTAAGGCAGTTTACGCAGTTAAGAAGTTCTGATCCCGTCACCGTAAAGCACCTTAAGTGCTCTGTTCGTACACGCATTCTGATGCCGTTAGCTCCCCGCGTCTTCTCGCAGTGGTCCACCGAAATCGGAAAAAATGCGTCACGCAAGCCTCACCTGCATTTTCGCACCCCTAGAATATTGCCCCTTCCTATGCTAAACCATTCTGCTTTGGCGTGCTAGCAGACCGTTCGACTGCCTACAAGATCTACAAGCTGCAACCTCAAAGGTTCCAACTTGACAGAGCTATTGTGCTCCGAAGACGCCCGTGCGTGCAATTTGCGAGCGGTCGCCCCCCCCCCCTCGATTGAAAGGTTCGATTATGTATGCATTGTTCATGCCGCACTCCAAAGGCTTGCTGAACAGCCTTGAAGCAATTCCTGAGTAGGGCGGCAAGAAATTTCTGATAAAACTCCCCAAACGCTCAGTCTACAAGCTGTCCCCCTCCCTCGATTGAAGGGTTCTATTCTGTATGCATTGTTCACGGCGCAGTCCAAAGGCTCGCTGGACAGCCTTGGAGCAATTCCTGAGTAGGGCAGCAAGAAATTTCTGTTAAAAGTGCCCAAACGCTCAGTCTACAAGCTGTCCCCCCCCCCTCGATTGAAAGGTTCGATTCTGTATGCATTGTTCACGGCGCACACCAAAGTTTGAGTAGGATGGCGGGGAATTTTTGATAACATTCTCCAAACGGCTCGAAATAGTCTTGAAAACGTCGCAGTTCCCAGTGAGAGAAGATAGAAGCGCAGGGGACATGCGCTCGCCCACTCGATTGATGGGTTAGGTTTTGTGTGCATTGTGCACGGCGCACTCTCGGGGCATGCCTGGCATGAAAGAGCACTGGCGACGTACGCCATCTTTGAGATACTCCGAAAGCACGCATATCCTGGGAAATAAGCTGCTCTAATCGCCCGTCCAGCCAATTTTGGACCACCCACGTCGAAAATACGGGTGTTCCGGTAAAGTTTTACACACGCTTGTGTAGATCTCGAAGAGGCGAATCAAATGGTATCAACCTTTATTCAAGAAACCTAAAACTGAAGGAGTTATGAGCGTGCGACGCTTTGCGACGCCATGTTGGCGTTTTTTCGCCCACTTTTGACCGTGCGGCGCGAGCGGTATTGTATATCCACTGCCGAGCTCGCCAGATGAAGATTTATTACTTGGTGTTAGAGAGAACGATAGAAAGACGAACGAGAACGTTGCTGTGGAGGAACGAACTGCTGTGGAGGCTGAGGAGTGTGCTCACAAGCCGGGGGAGATAGAGAGAAGTTGCTGGTAGGCATGTTAGCCTGAGGGAACGATGGGATCGGCGGCATTGTCAGTGGCGATGTTTCTTCGAATTCTCCGAATTCTTGTTGTCTCTGATGTGCAGATCCTGCACTGCTGGTGGTGGCGCGAAGGTTGCTGACGATTCGACTTCGAGCGGGATCTTTTCAGCAGTGGGACCAAGTGTTCTTGTTGAGAATGATCGTCCGGGGGCACCAATTGCCACTGGAAGCTCCGAATGATTTCTTCGGTTTGATACGGAAGTAGGTTCTTACGAAGTAATGTAATCAGGTTGGTTGGTCCGCGAAGCGGACTGTCAGTGACTATCTTTCCGATTCGTGTGTTGATTACACTTTATCTTCTTGAACCATTTGATAATATTGAGACATAAAATTGTTCGTTATACACTAAACTCCAGAAATAATCCATTCCAATAGGGATTTTGGGCATCGATTCCTTAGTTGAGATGGGATGAAGCTTAGAGTCTTCCAAATGAACATATTAGTTTTTCCAATATTCCAATACAATATTTCAGTTTCCTAGTAAGTCTTGGGATGGCTTGGACCTGAAGATGGCTCCAGTGTTGTCTGTGCAACGAATGCCTATTGTGTGTGCAGTTGCCGAGATTGAAATTAGTGTATTACTTGCGAATGTATACATGTTGATTTCTTGTTGGTGTGGCTGTTGAGGTTTAAGTTGTTCTGCAAGGTCATTCGTGATATATGACTGCGATGCACAGACGTCTAGAAGAGCTGTGTATGGATTTCGATATCTCTGTTTTCTGGGTTGAACAATGTGATATCGACGCACATTAACTGCATGCGGTTGTTTTGACAGGAAGGGTTGCTGTTTGTTTCACGTTTTCTGAAGGTGTCGGGGATTCGAAAAAATTGAAAAGTAAGTATCAGCGGCATTGTTTTCCTGTTGAAGATACATGAGTGTTTCGATTATTGTCGAGATGGCTTCTATAATTTCTTTTCGCTTTTTCTTGAAACGTCAAGACGTCTGCGGCGCGATGTCGATGCTCTTTACGTCTACGATTATGGTGAACGAGAAATACCGTGAGAGGCCGCAGCATAGACTGCGAAATTACAGTACCACGCATGTCCTTCGTCAATTGCCGAAAAAGCCGCTTCCAAAGCGGCCTTTTTGAATAACTTCATTAGAAATCAAGTACTTGTGAAAATAAGCATATATTTGAGCTCATCAGCTTGAGCCCTATCTTTTGACGTATAAATCTCAGTAGAGTTGAGCAATGCATACAGGTCCGACAAAACCAATCGGGTGGGCGAGACAACCTGTAGAGCGAGCAACAGATTGTAGAGTGACCGTCTGAGAAGATTTATCGGAAATTCCTAGCTGTCCTGTTCAGAAATTCTTCTAAGACTGTCCAGCTTGCCTTTGGAGTGCGCAGTGAACAATGCGTACAATCGAACCTATCAATCGAATGGACGCAGCAGCCTGTAGGGTGACCGTTTGAGTTTTATCGGAAATTCTCAGGCGCCCTTCTCAGAAATTGTTCTAAGACTGTCCAGCTTGTCTTTGGAGTGCGCCGTAAACAATGCATATAGAAGAAGACCTATCAGTCGAGTGGGGCGACCGCTCACAAGGCGACCGCAAGACTGCGGGCAAGTTCGTAGCGCAATATCTCTGTTGTATCCCTGAGGATACAACTTCACTAGACCTCTGGGGCCTCTTCTGACTGCTGTTGGACCTCTGGGGTCTCTTCTTACTGCTCTCTGTGCTAACAGAGAGCCTCACGTCCGCGTGCGTGGAGGCAGCAGAATATTACAGATTTATTAGCCAATAGTACGGCCACACGACGACGACGGCTGGAGGCGATGGAGGTAGGCTGGCGGCGGCTGGAACTCCTCGGCGGCGACCTGCGACGACGACCCCTGAGGGTCTCGGCAGCGGCCTTATATGCGCCCCGTTTTCCCGCCGGTCGTTACTTTGACCTGCCTTGGCGGATTACCACCGCGCCTACGTGGGTGGTCATCGGCTTTCTACTAGCCGGCTACGGGCGCGCTACACACGATCACCACTGTGATCGTCCAGCCATAACACCTCCCCTAGTAGGAAAATAATTACAGCGAAATATTTTTCTACTACTTAACGAGAACTTAATTAACAAACGAAGTCTATGAAAACTACAACAGTCAACAATTAACTAAGAAAAGTCGTCTACTCCATAGCGTCGGACTGGTCTTCTGGTCCTTGTAGAACGTCGTAGTTGTAGTGGTTGTTCTCTGTCCGCATCGCGTCGTTGATTGGTTGAACCCGCGGTCGTTGAGCAAGCAGGTTGCGTCCTCCATGCGTCGTCCAATTCAAGAACATCGAGCAACGTTTTGAGCGCAGAGCTTTCCTCCTGACAAGTTCGCTCATAGGCGCAACGTCGCATCTGATTCGCGTGCTTGCGAATCGCTCTTCCGTCAACTTCGACCTCATAGTTGACGGCACCAACGCGTTTCACTACCTTGCCTTTCGTCCATACAGATCGTGGTGCCTTCCATCTCTGTACGTATACGTGATCGCCTACAGCGAACTCTTTGGGCAGCACACCATGCCTCTTGTCGAACTGCCGTTTCATCTTAGCTCGTCTTTCCTTCGCGAGCGGGTCTTCTGATTCCTCTTCCATCGGAATCAGCAAGCTTAAACACGTCCTTAGCTTCCTCCTCAGAAACACTTCCGCCGGAGTTCTCTCATTCAGGCACGCGTTTGGCGTAGATCTGTACGCCTGAAGCACCACGTTGAGCGTCTCTTCTGTTGGCCTCTCCTCCCCTTTAAGCTTTTTGATACCTCGCTTAAGCGTATCAACAAAGCGCTCCGCCTGCCCATTAGACTGGGGGTGATAGGGGGCAGTCTTGATGTGCTCAATTCCTCCTTCCTCGCACATCCTTTTAAACTGTTCCGACACGAACTGTGTGCCATTATCACTAACTATTGTTTGCGGCAATCCATACCTCGCAAACAGATTTTTCATGGCCTTCACGGTTTGTCCTGCAGAGATATTTGCCATTTCGAACATTTCTGGCCATTTGCTGAACGCGCCTACCACCACCATGTAGTAGGAACCATGAATTGGTCCAGCAAAATCTATATGAAGTCTCTGCCAAACACGGGTAGGCGCTGGCCATGTCTCTAGTGGTACCTTCACAGGATTGTTTGCACTTTTCTGACACTTACTACACTTGCGTACCACGTCTTCACAGTCCTTGTCAACCTTGGGCCAGTACACATAACTTCGGGCCAACTTTTTCATTCGCACGATCCCAGGATGACCAACGTGCAGTTCCTTCAAAACGTCTCCTTGCAACTTCGAAGGAATCACCACTCTTTCTCCTGTCATGAGACACTTCCCAACCACGGACAATGTCTCTCTTCTGTTGTGAAAAGGTGCCAACTTAGGGTCCACCTTTGGCCATCTTCCACTTTTCACACATGTCATAATCTTTCTCAACAACGGATCTCGCTCTGTACACGACTCAACATCTTCATGAGTCACTGGCAGCTTTCTGATGCATTCTTGCAGCACTGAACTCACATCTCCTTCAACAGCTGCGATCACCACGTCTTCGTCAGCAGCTCGAAGTGTCTGCATCAACCTTGACAAGCCATCTGCCGGTCCAAACTTCATCGTGTTGACATATTCAATGTCAAAGTCATAACCAAGCAGTATCGTAGCCCACCTCATAAGACGATTAGCGGAGTACACTGGAACTCCTTTCTTGTCTCCAAAGATGGCTAACAACGATTTATGATCTGTCAGCAACAGAAACTTCCTGCCATACACATACTTGTGGAACTTCTTCACTGCAAATACTAGTCCCAGCGCTTCCTTCTCAATCTGGGAATAGTTCTTCTCTGCGCATGACAGTGACCTTGAAGCATGTGCTATTGGCTTTTCTGAACCGTACGGGTATCTATGCGAAATAACGCATCCGATACCATAGTCGCATGCATCAACTGCAACTACTATCTTCTGCTTGGGATCATAGTGAGCCAAATTCATCTCACTATGCAATGCTGCCTTCAACTTTTCAAATGCCTTGGCTTGCTGGGACTTCCATTCCCACTTCACATCTTTCTTCATCAAGGCATCTAACGGTCCTCGAAGCTCTTTGATCGTTGGCATAAACGATGAGTAGTACGTTACCATGCCGAGAAATGCTCTCAGTTGAGCAACATTCTTTGGCTCACCCATACTCTTGATCGCTTGGATCTTCTCCGGATTCGGTCTTCTGCCATCCTTGTCTACTATAAAACCAAGGTACCGAATCTCTGGCTTCGAGAATGCACATTTCTCCAATCGAACCTTAAAACCGTACTCAGCGATTCTCTCAAACAACGCTAGCAGGTTTTCTTTGTGTTCCTGTACCGTTCTTCCACAGACCAAGATGTCATCCAGGTATGACGTCACACCTCTCAAACCAGAGACCATCTTGTTCATTATCTGCTGGAAAATTCCAGGTGCAGTCTTTATCCCAAACGGTAACCGATTGTACTGAAACAATCCTCTGTGCGTGTTTATCACGACCTTCTTCTTCGCCTCTTCCGACAACTCCACCTGCAAGTAGGCATCTGACAGGTCGATCTGTGAAAACACGGTCCCGCCATTCAAGGACGCGAATATGTCCTCTGGCACCGGCAAGGGATAATCAAACGACTGCAGCGCTCTGTTCAGACCAGTTGAGAAGTCTGCGCATACTCTCAACTTCCCATTCTGCTTTTTCACACACACTATAGGTGCAGCCCACTCACTGTGGCTCACCGGTGTAATCACACCCATTTCCACAAGCCTGTCAAGTTCGTTATCAACAGCTTCAACAGCAGCGTATGCGACTGGTCTGCAACTTCGGAACACTGGACGCGCACCATCAACAAGCTGAAGCTCAGCTTTCTCCTTTGTGCAGTGTCCTAGACCTTCCTCAAACACTTCTGGATAGGTCTTTTTCAACTCCTCTCCAAGGTTCGCACTGTCCTCCAACTTCACTTCTGTCACCATCATCCTCATATGATGTGACATTTCTTCATTCTTCTCAATCCACTCGAGGCCCATTAGCGAGTTGTAAGGTGTCACATAGGCGTATCCTTCTGATACCGCACCCTTAATCTCGAACTCGCACCTCAGCTTTCCCCGAATCGTCATTGGAGTTCCACTGGCATTCTTCACCACTATGTTCGTCTTCTCGAGCGTTGGAGTGCCCATCTTCCTCCAAACACCCTCATTTATCAACGTTATATCCGAACCAGTGTCGAGCAAGAACTCTACAGGGTGACCGTTGACGACTGCTTCCACATACACGCGTGTGGAATTCACTCTAGCTGCCGCACTCGAAATCTTGACTGTGCGCACGTGTCGTCCTGAATTCTGCTTTACTGCTTTACTGTTGTCGCTACCACGACGGCTTCTCCGTCCCGTTCTCTTCAGCTCGGCATCTTTCCGCAGCTGCGCGACATCGCAGAATTTCTCCTTGTGCCCTGTCTTCTTGCAGTTCTTGCAGAACCACAACTTCGCTTTACATGCCCTGGCGTAGTGGTTCCCTTCGCAATTCCAACACTGAATTGCTTTCTTCCCTTCCTTGGCTACCATATCAACAGCCTTCACATTGCCAGCAATTGTTTCACTGTCCCTCTTTAGACTCAAGAAGTTCTCACATTCCATATGCAATTCCTGCAGGGACATTTTCCTTTCAGCCTTGTACTCCCTGTCTAAGACTGCAATGAGTCTCTGCCTTATCTCGGCTTCCATTGGAGACTTCGGTCCAAAAATCCATAGAAGGCACTTAATTCCGTCCGAATCCAGCTCATGGATTTTCGCTTTCTCACACATTTCGTTCACACGACCAGTATACGTGAGGTAATCCTCGCACTCTTACTTTTCCAGCTTCAAACACTGGTATCTGGTCGTGAACTCTGAAGTCTTCACATCAAACAGCTGTTTCAGCGTGTTCACGGTTTCCTCGAAACCGATTTCCGAGACTTCTTTAGGCAAAACATGCCTCTGGTACTTCTCGAAGGATGCAGCATCAAGTTTCTCACAGAGAAGCCTCACTCTCGCACTCTCTGGTAGCTGCTTTCCATCCTCTACAAACACTGCTCTGTACCTTAAGTACCACTTCGAGAAGCATGAGTCCACATCAGGATCGAACACGAACCTGTCGATCCGATTACTCAATGCAGCCATTGCATTTGGCACCGATATGGCTTCACCAGTCGTGCTCAACACATCTGCTCCTCTCACGTGCCTGAGCACCATGTCCAACATGTCCTTTTGCTGCTTCTCAGCAATTTTTCTTTGCTCCTCCATGAGCTCCTTGAACATGGACATGACTAGCTGGGGATCCATCTTAGATCAACCCAGTACTTCTCTTTAGGCTTCTTTCTCAGAGCCTCAGACTTGCTCGAAGTCTTGCTCAGGCGTCCTTTCCTCACTTCCGCTCCTGTAGCGGGAAGTGGCACACCTGATCGCCACTGTTGTATCCCTGAGGATACAACCTTCACTAGACCTCTGGGGCCTCTTCTGACTGCTGTTGGACCTCTGGGGTCTCTTCTTACTGCTCTCTGTGCTAACAGAGAGTCTCACGTCCGCGTGCGTGGAGGCAGCAGAATATTACAGATTTATTAGCCAATAGTACGGCCACACGACGACGACGGCTGGAGGCGATGGAGGTAGGCTGGCGGCGGCTGGAACTCCTCGGCGGCGACCTGCGACGACGACCCCTGAGGGTCTCGGCAGCGGCCTTATATGCGCCCCGTTTTCCCGCCGGTCGTTACTTTGACCTGCCTTGGCGGATTACCACCGCGCCTACGTGGGTGGTCATCGGCTTTCTACTAGCCGGCTACGGGCGCGCTACACACGATCACCACTGTGATCGTCCAGCCATAACAATCTCTATCAAGTTTGAATCTTTCCGACTGCAACTCGAGGACGTTGTAGGCAGCACAAGTTTCTTGGCGTAGTTTAAAGCACCACGATGTAGCTGGTGAATGGACTAGGTTACAGCGCTGCGAAAATGCGGGTGAGGCTTGTGTGACACATTTTTTCCCATTTCAGTGGATCACTGCGGGGAGACGCGACGAGCAAACGGCCTCAAAATGCGTGAGCGAGCAGAAGTCTGAAGACACTTTACGAGAACTTGCTCACGGATACCCAGCTGTCTAAACTGCCCTAGCCCCACCTGCCATTTTAAAGCGGCGGACGGGAGGTGTAAAGTTTCTTCGGCACTTACTCGCCCATGTTTGTGTTTTCGACACTCACAATGCCACCATCCTGTTCAGCTCGAAGAGCCATATCGAATGGTATCAAATTAGACCAATTTCAGAAAATCGATTTTTTGACAATTTCGCATCGAGGGCGAGGCTGCTCGAGGCCGCGGCAGACGGACGATGGCGTCATCGAAAACCAGTACCCCGGAATTGGGCCATGTTTGATACCATTCGATAAAGCTTCTCATGCTGAATTGAAAGGTGTTATTGACAGTAGGGAAAGGTGTAATTTGGGCGAGTAAGAGCGAGGCGAGCATCGACTCAGGTTGTGAAATTGCACGCGCGGGGGTGTTCTGATCGCGGTAGCTCTGTCATTTGTGGACTTTTCCAGTTGCAGGTCTTGGGTTTTGTAGGGTGCGAAACGGGCTAGCAGCGTGCTGAAACACAGCAATCAACCTTATGGTTGGACAAAGTTACAGCGGTGCGAAAAGACAGGTTAGCCTTGTGTGACACGATTTTTTGTCAGTCGACCCCTGCGGGAAGGCGCGGAGAGCTAACGGCCTACAAATGTGCGTGAAGCAGAGCACTTTAGGTGCTTTAAGACGATGCGTTCATAGCTTCCTAGCTGTTTAAACTGCCTTGGCCCCAGCTGCCATTTTAGGGCGGCTGACTTAGCGGTGGGAGTTTCCTGCGCCCTTACTCTCCCATATTTCAGTTTTCGACATTCGCAATGACACCGGTTGCTTCACCATAAAAAGGTCCATGTTGCACGATGTTGATCACGACCAATTTTAGAGGAATCGATTTTTTGACAATTTCCCGTCGAAGACAGGGGCGAGCCTGCGCGGACGATGACGTCATCGAACGAATATTTTCGACATTGACCAAATTTTCTCTTCCAAAATCATTAAAAAAAAATCTAGGAGGTTATTTGGATCCTGATTACGAATCCTTTGTCCGTTTTTGGAAATTCCGCCGACCTCGGTAGGTTTTGGATTTTCTTCTGGATAACTGAGGGTGGTCGTGTCAGAATCACTGATCGCCCTCAGTTATCGGTACTGGTGGTCTCCTACTGTAATCGTCCGAACGGACTTCGAAATCATGTTCGGTACCGCGAATAAGAACACGCATCTATACGAAGTTTGAGCAAAACCTGTGATCCTGACCAGGGATGGGCGGAATTTCTGTTTTCTGTTTTCTGTTTTCTGATTTTCTGGCCATTTTGGGCAAATTTTTTCTGTTTTCTGTTTTCTGGGAAAATGGCCAAAAATTGGCCAGAAAACAGAAAATGGAGTTGCGAATAAAATTTTATCACAGAAATCCAATAAAAAGGATCCAAAAAGTATCGTAGAATTGTGAGCTTTATTCCAAAATAGTGTTCCTAGAGTATCTCACATGGTAAGCATGCGGCGTTTTTTGGATGTGCTCATGTAGTAATTGCGCCATATGCTCATGAACTATGCCGCTTTGTTTGCTTGATTGATTGTGTAAGTGCTGCTGGCAAGGAGTGTAGGAGTATATTGTAGGGCATTTTTCGACTTTCATAATTTGGCTTCGCATTCTTTCGATTTTAACAGTAGTTTGGACCGTCTACGATCACTAAAAATTTTGATTTTAAAACTATAAAACTAGTACTCAATTAAAGCATTTAATTATGTTCACGTTTTTTTTGTTTTGAATTATGTTTTTTAAAGCATTTAATTATGTATTAACTAACCACTTGTCCTAGAGTTACTGTGGGTAGGGTGGGCACCAGCAGCGTCTCCATACGTCCATGCCGCGTGCCAGGGTGCTCCAGTGTGCTCCATGGATCCTTTTCGCTCGAGGGACACGAAGAGCGTCATATTGTTTGTTCAGGGCTTTGGCGAAGAAGTCCGACCAAGGCGTTGTTGGGCATCCTGGTGTTCTCTTAACATCCCGCGGAATCTAGTCGGTGTCTGCGAAGCGCATTACGTGGCCCATCTAATTTTCGACGACTTGGACATGCGACAGCGTCTCTGATCTTCGAACGTCGGCGAAGCTCGGAACTCCGGAGGCCTTCTCTCACTTGTGTGAGTCGTGTCACTCCGAGCATTGCCCTCTCGATTCCGCGATACTGATCGCTTGTTCATCCTGCCTTTGTAGAGCCCAGGTCTCTGATACGTATGGGCAGGAAGAACAGTGAAGTCGAAAAGGTAGGTACGAAGCCCCGACGTTCTTCGTCTTCTCCACTGCTCTTTCGACACTCTTGACAGCTCCTCAAGCCGCTCGTTTCCTCCTGCTCAACTCCGGCGCTAGTTAGTTGGTCATGTTGACTTCGCGACCCAGATACACGTATCTGGAGCATTCGAAGATGTTCGTTCCGTTGAGCGAGGATGAGTCTGTTCACGTTGGTATCGACTTGTTGTAGAATGGCGAAATCTTTGTCGTGAATCCACTGTACAGCTCTCGAAGGATTCTGACGTACAGAGTAGTAACGCCCTGAGCGAGCAGGGCTTCGATGACCGCTTCAGTCTCGACAGAGTCAAATGCCTTCTTCAGATCGACGAACGTAAGGCACAGAGGCAGCTTGTACCCTCGCGACACTTCGATGAGCTTCGTAATGGTGTGTGTGTGTGGAGGATCGTGCTGAATCCTCTCTGAAATTCAGCTTGTTCGCATGGCTGTCCCTATTCAGGATGATTTGAGTGAACAGCTTGTAGACTACGAGCATCAGGCAGATCGCCCGATTGTTGCTAATGCCGTGCACTCCTCTGTACACCAAGGCGGTTCTTCTGGTCTTCCACTGAGATGTAATATGATATGTAGATATAAGGAGAAATAATAATAATAATAATAATAATAATAATAATAATAATAATAATAATAATAATAATAATAATAATAATAATAATAATAATAATGTGATGGAAAGGGTATATGCTCGGTCTTCATTATATGGTGTCTACGCAAGAAGAAAGCAAGAAAGCACCTCCGCCCAAGACCTGTTGTGCTGACAGCCCCCTCAGACACAATCTCGTGTTGTTCTGTGAAATTCACATCTTTAGTCGGCTAAGTAGTAAGGTGCTGTAAAGAGCATTTATATTGGCCTGAAAATTTTCAGCTAGGCCACTTACAAGGAAAGGTATTCCCGAGGAACGAAACGAACTAGGAATACAGATTCTGGCAGAGCCAGAAATACCAACGAATCTCTGCACAGCTTTAGAGTATGTTGCGAGAGTGTGTCTACAAACTCTACCAATTGAGTTGATGCAAACAGTGATCATTTAGCCTTCATCGTGTTCGGTACTCTAAAAGGCCAGTTTCTTACTAGTAGGACCATTATCTAATTGAGGCGTTAGCGGTGAAACGGAGCTGATGTGTAATGTTGTATACTTCAAGGGTTGAGATTCCTAGGATCTATCAGTCCACATTTACAACTTGCTGATTGCAGTGCACTGGAGTGTAATAGAAATTTTTATAAACGCTTGCAAATTAAAACGCTGGTTTACGACTACATTTCTAGTCATACAAAAGCATTTGCTACTGGAAATTTAGATCTTTGAGTATAATAATTAGGTCGTGTGATAATTTCGAAATTTTCTGTTTTCTGATTTCTGTTTTCTGATTTTCTGGCGTTTTTGGCCTTTCTGTTTTCTGATTTCTGTTTTTTGACGAAAGCGATTTTCTGTTTTCTGTTTTCTGAGAAAATTTTCAAAATTTCCGCCCATCCCTGATCCTGACCCGACCACCCTCAGCTATCCAGAAGAAAATCCAAAACCTACCGAAATCGGCGAAATTTTCAAAAACGGAGTCGGATTCGTAATCAGCGCCCCAAATAACCCCTAGATGATTTTGAACGAAGAAATTGGGTCAATTTAGAAAACATCGATTTTTCGATGATGTAATCAGTCAGGCTCGCCCCTGTCCTCGACGGGAAATTGTCAAAAAATCAATTCTTCTAAAATTGGTCGAGATCAACATCGCTCGATAGAGCCTTTCATGCTGCAGCTAGCGGTATTATTGCAAGCGTCGAGAACTCAAATGTGGGCGAGTAAGGGCGCAGGAAACTTCAACCGCTAAGTCAGCCGCCCTAAAATGGCAGCTGGGGACAAGGTAGTTTGAACAGCTAGGAAGATGTGAACGCATCATCTTAAAGCACCTAAAGTGTTCTGCTCGCAAGCACATTTGTAGGCCGTTAGCTCTCTTCGACTTCCCGCAGGGGTCGACTGACAAAAAATCGTGTCACACAAGGCTAACCTCCCTTTTCGCCCCACTGTAACGTTGTCCAATCATAAGCTAGACTTCTGTATTTCAGCATACTGCTAGCGCTTTCTCAGTAGCCGTGCCGAACACGTCGTCCAACGTGCCTAGTAGTTCAGTAGCCGTGCTTGTGTGGAAACTGCTTTCGTCGCCCAGGGGAGACCGCGGCTGGGTTCTACGCTCTTCGAGCGCAGAAGCAGACTAGGGGTGTCACACAGGGCTAACTTGTCTTTTCGCACCGCTGTAACTTTCTACAATCATAAGGTGGACTGCTGTGTTTCAGCACGCTGCTAGCGCGTTTCGCACCCCACAAAATACACAAGCTGCAACTGGAAAAGTTCACAAATGACAGAGTTACCGCGATCAGAACACCCCCGCGCGTGCAATTTAGCACAACCACGGTCGATGCTCTCTTCGCTCTTACTCGCCCAGATTACACCTTTCCCTACTGTAAATAACACCTTTCAATTCAGCATGAGAAGCTTTATCGAATGGTATCAAACATGACCCAATTCCGGGGTATTGGTTTTCGATGACGTCATCGTCCGTCTGCCGCGGCCTCGAACAGCCTCGCCCTCGATGCGAAATTGTCAAAAAATCGATTTTCTGAAATTGGTCTAATTTGACACCATTCGATAGGGCTCTTCGAGCTGAACAGAATGGTGGCATTGTGAGTGTTGAAAACGCAAACATGGGCGAGTAAGTGCCGAAGAAACTTTACCCTCCCGTCCACCGCTCTAAAATGGCAGGTGGGGCTAAGGCGGTTTAGGCAGCTGGGTATTCGTGAGCAAGTTCTCGTAAAGTGTCTTCAGACTTCTGCTCGCTCACGCATTTTGAGGCCGTTTGTTCGTCGCGTCTTCCCTCAGTGATCTACTGAAATGGAAAAAATGGATCACAGAAGCCTCACCCGCATTTTCGCAGCACTGCAACTTAGTTCATTCACCAGCAACACCGTTGTGTTTTGAATCATGCCAAGAAACTTGTGCTGCCTACGATGTCCTCGAGTTGCAGTCGGAAAGATTCGAACTTGATAGAGATATTGCGCTACGAACTCGCCCGTGCGTGCACTTGCTAGCGGTCGCCCTACTCGATTAATAGGTTTTCTTCTATATTCTATATTGTTCACAATGTGCTCTAAAGTCTCGCCGAGACAGAGTACAGCAATTCCTAAAAAGGGCGGCTGGGAATTTCCGATAAAACTCCTGGAAGGGTCACTCTACAGGCTGCCGCGCCCATTCGATTGATAGGATCGATTGTGTACGCATTGTTCACGGCGGACTTCAAAGGCAAGCTGGACAGCCTTAGAACAATTCCCGATTAGGACAGCTAGGAGTTTCCGATAAATCTTCTTGTTCAACTCTACTGATTTGTACGTCAAAGGATAAAGCTCGAGCTGCTAAGCTCAAATATATGCTTATTCCCACATGTACTTGACTTTTTAAAAAGTTATTGAAAAAAGCCGCTTATGCTTCAAAGCGACTTTTTTGGCAATTGACCAAAGGTCATCCGTGGTGCTGCAGTTCAGACACCCGAACTACTTAACCAGATTTGCGTAGAAAAAATCGAAGCTATTTAGAAGGAGGTTGAACAAACCTCTGGAGTTTAGGCCTACACTACCCCCCCCCCCACATAAACACGCGAATAATAATTCTTGTGGTGCCCCCTTACTTTACGAGCCTTTTGCAGGAACTAAAAGACTCGATTCTTACATAGCTGGAATACGTCATTTTTAAAGGGATATAAGAAACTGGGCATGCTGCTACTGCATGACTACGACTACCCTGCTATTTTCGTCTTGACAATGCTAGATAGCAAGTAACGTTGGTTTTGTTAGGTGAACGTTATTGAAGAACGAAAGTTATTGTGAGTGTACCTTTGAGAAAGACTATTTTCGTGAACATTTGAAGAAGTGCTCCAAATCATCTTCCCGGTGCACTGATTTGTCCTTCAGATGCCCTCTCGTGAAAGATTTGTTGAGCCAATACTCATTATATACTAGCAGTAATGCCCTGGACACCTTATAATAAACCTGTGCGCGCGGTAATCTCGTCCGCGATTAACGGCTCAGCGTCAGTCGCTCTACCCCCTCACGGGGATGTCTAAAGAGCGCCGCTGCGCCGGTTGAATTCGAGGAAGAAATGGTTTTCCATGGTGCTCTTCAGCTGACAGACGTCATTGATGAGTTGCAATTTACGCGTAAGGGAGTGTGGAAGAGTGTATTGCACCAGCGCCGTTTAACTGTCGTTATGGCGCTTGCGTGCACTGACGTGTGAAACACGTCGAGCATGAATGAGAGACGATCACTCAGAATGGACTTGGTCTCTAAAGGCCATGTTTGTCAGACAGGCTGTTGTAGCAGAGGTGTTTTTTTTCTCACAATTCTGATCCTGCTTGATGGTGTTGGGTACATTCGGCAAGTGAAGGAGGTATGGTCTGTAGCGGAGCAGATTTAGCATCTGTTTGTGGGATTGTCGTTGGTGGTGGGGCGGAAGGTTGTAGGCGATTCTGAGTTGACGTAGAAATAATATGATTGATCGAGCTGACCGTGTCGACTTTTGCATTTCATTTCTTGAAGTGAAGATTCGTTTCGATGTCGGTTAAAAGACAGATGAGTTCGGGAGTTGTTTTTTCTAGATGTTTTGTCGTATATCGCGCTACTCACATATCGTGGCAACTTGTAGGGTAAGGCCTTTGTTGCACCAACGCTCAGCCGAGCGAAGCCTAATTATAAGCTTCCATCGTATATCGATTCATAGCATCGCGCGATCGATAAGGAAGCTTACCATTAGGCTTCGATGGTAGTTGATGAGCGATGGTGTAAGATGGGTGCAACGCTACGAGAGGCTACAACGCTTTCAAAAAATTCCTGCATGTCCATATGAGTCCATAACAAATAGTTGCCATAGACGTTACCCGAAGTTAGTTGCTAGTTTCTATCTATTCAGTAGTTAGTAGCACATTCTGCGGTTTGTAATTGTTTGGCTTTGTTCTTTGCTGTTTTTTTCATATTATACCACACGAATGTAATCGTGTAATAAATGAAATGAAATAAGATAGTCCTAATATAGCTACTATTCCTATTTCATTGTTATCATTTCCGCAGTAGCAGAGTTGCTTAAAGCATACATACTGTTGCATAACGGCATCAGATTTCTTCCTGGTCGCAGGCAGGAAGGTTTGCGAGCTCGTTAACAATATCTGCCATGCTGTTACCTTGCCATCGTAATGACCCTTCAGAATGTCGATGGCGATCTTGTGATTTGTTGATGTGGTGGGCAATTCCTGTATGCAGTTTTGAGCTCGAGCTGAGCTGAGCTGCTTTGAGACAAGACCGCTGAATGTTGGTAGGTCGACTCTGCTGAGAAGGTACGCGTCGACGAAGTCTATTTTATGACCTGAAACGTGATCATGGTCGTACTATCAGCTACATCACAATGTAGCTCTCTGTCGGTGGGACCGCATTTGTGAGACAACTATTCCTAAGAATTCCCTATACAGTTTCGCATCACGCTTTCGCCCTCCTTAGTCCTACTTTAGTCGGTAGTAATAAAACTTTAAAGGTAGCACTAGCGGATCATGCTGAGTCACATGTTTTGAGTTATACTACGCTGTGTAGAAAAAGTTTCGATCAGTTTACATTCGCTGTTTTGGAGCTATGTCCAGTATCTGTGTCGTAGGGTTGCAAGCATCTAAAACGGCAAAAAAAATGAAAGCAAATGAATAAAAAATGAAAATGAATCTAATGCAACACTAGAAGGTCGGTGCGCATCTGAGTTGGACAGTTTGTTATTTAGAAGAAAGCGGTGATGTAGCTTTACCTGAATTATCGAGTGCGCGCCTACGTACTACACGACTACAGACACGGCAACACGGTTGTACCCTATTCGAAGCATTTGGGTCGGACTTTATAGGTAGTGGTGTTAGCTTTTCGAAGAGGAGAATGAAGACCTTAACACTAAAGAAACTCGAAACGGTTGACGGCGAAGAACACCTGCTAGTAATTTATCTAGACGCGAGTCTGATGGCTTGAGTGTTGTTGTAAAAAAAGCGTAAAGCTTTTCACCGAAACATCATCACGTTCAGAAAAACCATATCATCTTCATTTTATCATGTATACGTCATCCTAAAGCAAAAAAGCAAGCGGAAGCCTAACAATGCACAAGTGTAAGTATCTATATTGTTAGTGCTTCAAAAAAGATAGAAGGTTAATTAAAACTCCAAAACGGCTTAATTAAACTCAGAAACATTTCTGGAACATCTACGTTCAACCGTATATTCTTATATTTCTTTTTGGATTAACAGTTTAACTGTTTTTTGAATTATCACAATTATCATCGTTTCATTCGATGAACAAGCTGTACTTTGGAGCAAAGCCTGGAACATCAGAAAAAAGAACGAAATGTCACATGATAGCGAATTTCTTTCTCTTCTTATATGGGAAAACAGCTTAAGGCCGGGCATACTTCCAGCTTAAGGACGGGGGCATACTTCCATCGCCGCGATGTTAGCGCGGCGCTCAGTTTACAGCCATCCCGCCGCACGCTGTTGAATAGCCAAAAGAAACTTCGCCGCCACCGCCGCAACAGTGGCGATCGGCATGTGCGATGGCTTGCCGCGCCCATCACGGGGCTCCAGGACCTAACTTCAACGCGAGGTCACGCGCTAGCCGCGTGCGACGTGGCGGCGCTGAAACGCGGACGTGCGCTCAGTGGCGCATGGTTAGCCGCGGAGCACAAAATGTTCTCAGTGTTTAAGCTCCCAGACCACTTTCTAGCAAGGAACTTAAGATCCAAGAGAATGTGGTAGGCAACAGTCTGCAGTAGGACAATTGATCCGAGAATGGTGACAGTGACCTCTTCCCGTAGTATAACCATAATCACAGGTAAAAATTGACCGAAGAAGTTGTAGATGGCAAACGCTGACGCTAGAAACCATCCACATGACCAGTATTCCTGTATAAACTGTATAGCTGATCGTCCTATTTAAGCCACATTCATATACCATCTCCAAGAAACGTTGAAATAAGGCAAAGGCGTGCCGCATGTCCTTGTAGGAAGCGTTTCTAGCCGTCGGAAGCATCGGGCCGCGACAACTCGTCCAAATTCGTCGCGCACCGTGCGCGACGCCAGGGGAGTTCGCGCAGCGTTGGAGTTATGCCTGCCCCCGCATCGCGGGCATGGCACACTTTTTCGCGCCGCGCGCGGTGTTTAGTGTTGATCATTGGCGGGCCGCCGTCACGCTTCCTTGTAGAGCGGTGGGCGATGCGACGAGCGCAGAATGACTCAAATTCTTTCGCGTCGCTCTGCAGAATTCGTCGCCGGGATTCCATCGCGGCGACGGGAAGTATGCACGAGGCCTAAGGTCCACCAGATCAGGTAGACTAGCGGAATACATTCCGAGGCCTTACATCTTGGACTAAATTACGGGAGCAAGACATGAGCGTATCTTCTTCTTATTCCTCTGGCGATCGTATATTCTAAGAACTTCAATACCTCTAGTCCAGATTGTCTCATGTCGTGTGCTGAATGTCAGCGCGAGGTACTATTCCAGTTGTGCGCTTTCACACTGGAGCGCACATCTCCGCCTCCTGATATGGGCATGGATGTTTTAATGAGGTTGAGGACCACGAACGCTGATAGCAATTTATCAGAGAAGATAGAAGCAATCATTTCTGAACTGAGTTCGGTAGTGTGTTTCCTTCTCCATTCGATAGATAGGAACATGACTTTGTATGAAAAAAATCGTTAAATTTTCAGGTAAATTTGGGAATTTACCGGAAATTTTCGTTAAAAGATTTTATCGCGAAAATGCCGGTAAATCCGTTAAACCGGTAAATCGTTGACCGGTAAACGCACATCCCCGATTCCTGTGCAGACCTTCGTAAACGACGTGCATGCCATTAGGAAGGTGAACCGTTGCGTAGAAAAGATTCCGCGCCAGCTTAGCGGTATTAACAAATAAGCCAACACTGTCGAAATATTTCCTCGCAGCGCAAGGGCAGCAGCGTCTCCCAATCCATCGTCACCAACGCTGAGAAATGGATCTACTACGATGGCAAAAAGCGTTGACATCATGCTGGTGTTGTTCTTCTAGTCCATGTTACTAGGAGCACCATCAAAAGCCACTTGTATGGAACAGACTCCACCACAAGCAGTGCATACATGTAGTTGTGTTATTTGTCCATACCCTGAAAACGGAAACTGCACTAAAAGTGGGGTGGTTTATTAGATCAGGAGCGGGGAGTGCGGGAACGCACATATTGGGGAGAGTGGCCGAGAGCTAGGAGGCCATAAGGAACATCTAGCGGGTAAACGACGTGGCAACTTACTAATACCACCCGCCAAACATAATCGAAGTTCTCCACGACAAAAACAAGGAGTTTTGGCGTTCGAGACCTGATTTTTGCGTTCGGAGCGTCCCCCAAGCATGAACAATATAAATGTGCACTAACCATCACAAATGATCCCGCCTTCTTCGCTCGGTGAGCTGAAGGGCCAGGAGTGGTATGGATGGTCTAATGAGTGTCTTGCGCTACTGGGGCCGGGTTGATCAACCGCTTACCGCCATCTAACGGTGAAAATACCGCCAAACCCCCTGATATGACATTCGTCAGCATCGGTATTTGGCCGTATTTTCACCGTTAGAGGGCGGTAAGCGGTTGATGAATCTGGCACATAGTACTTTAACCACGAGTATTAGCGACATGACTACACTCTGTGGTGTGAAACCGTGTGAGTTCGTTTTGCCAATTTGGTGAATTGGGGCGCGTCGCGTTGTTGGTTCTACGCCCATATCAGGGATGAGCGGATAATTAAATTTTGAAAGCCGCATAACGGATAACGGCTTACTCAGGAGTTGCTTTAAGGCTGTCCAGCTGGCCTTTGAAGTGCGCCGTAAACAATGCATACAGAATCGAACCTTTCAATCGAGAGGGAGAGACAGCTTGTGGACTGAGCGTTTGGGGAATTCTACCAGAATTTCCCTACCGCCTTACTCAGGAGTTGCTTTAAGGCTGTCCAGCTGGCCTCTGGAGTGCGCCGTGAACAATGCATACAGAATCGAATCTTTCAATCGAGGGAGAGGGACAGCTTGTAGACTGAGCGTTGTGAAAGTGAAGCGAGTTCGAGCAGTCTTTCTGGGATGCGCCACGCATCTAAACATTGTTAAAGCGTAAATGCGAAATGAAAAACACAAGCGTATAAGTATAAGGGAGAGATCGTAGTTGTCCAAACCTTGTTTTGTGTACTATTCTACTCCACCCTCGTTTGGAAGGATCAATATGGCGCGCGGCACCGGAAGTGTGAAAACTGTAGTTAGGCGATTTACAGCGCTCTCAGATGGCGCAAGGGGTCACAGAGGCAGGAGAGTGGACTGGCTCCGGAACTAATCTGGGTCCCGACCAGGGCTATGGTACATTTGACTCGTGAAAAACCGGTACAAATGAACGTAAATTTGAAATCGAACTATCCTTCGAGTCAGAATTAACTAGGGAATGGCCTCGTAGACATTTTTTTAGCTTTTAAACATTTTTTAAAGTGACACTCAGTTAGCATTTGAGGTGAGTTTGCTCTGTAACTGGGTGGCCAAAATGTCCTCCGGGCCACTTGAAATCTCACCCATGAAAGACTATAAGGAGTTTGCATGGGCCTCCAAATCCCTATGCTTCTTTCTTCAAAGAAACGATTCTGTGTCCACTTCAAAAATGGGGAAAGTGAGTGGCTAACTGCGAAGAAGTGTCGTTTGGGCAACTTTGCCAGCGTATAATTATCACTAAGCACTTCGAATCTGAAAGGTCCACCTTCGCAACTATTTTCAGCTATCACCCTTAACGGGACAAATGAATATAAACACATACAAATTTGATATTTTAAAATTAGAGCCATCCAAAATGGAGACATTTTCTGAAAATAATAGAACTTAAATTATTAGATCCTCTGAAAAAGTACATCATTGTGATCGTGAAATACTAAGGAATCCAGAGAACTATGTGTTGCTGTATATAAGGTGGAAAATAGACTGTAATAGGCCAAATCTCCTTCCTCCATTAGCTACTCAGGAGCTGTGGGTGTAATTATCTCCCGCGAGCACAGGGGTCAGCGGCGCCAGGCAGGAATTAGGTCACTGAACTATTTTTCAGGCGCTCGCTAGGCGATTTTCAGCTCATCGGGAAGAGGGCTCGGTGCTGATCACGAATATGTCATTCAATTTGCAATGCGCTCAATTTGAAGAGCGCTAGAGAAAAGCGGCGGGAAAGGCGGTTTTTTTTTCGCTTTTTCCGCCCAAAGACCAAAAGATAAGGCCGGTATTGTATGCTAGCGAGAGGAAGCGGTAGATAGGGTGTAGTGTACGAACTAGCCAGGAAACTATCTCAACGGTAGGTCAGAACGACCCATGTGTTGTATATGTGCAGAATCGCCTCTCTCTGGGAAGCAACAAAACGCAAATATCTCGACCCCAATCAGGGGTGCACATTTAACGGTTAACGATTTAACGAATTTAACGAATTACCGGCATTTTTCGGTAAAATCTGGCTTAACGACTTAACGGAAATTTATAAGAATTTAACGGAATTTTTAACGGACTTTTCCCACAGTGAGTTTATCACATTTACCCTCAGTATTCTCTAATGTTGCAGGTCTTGCCCTCCCGATTAGGACTGTTCCTGGAAAACTATTGAAATAAGCAAAAATATTTTGATGTTTTTATCAATTCAATTCGTTTCGAATTTTTAGAAATAATACAATTTGGGGGCACATATAGCGCAGTCGGAGGAGGTGCTGGCTGTCGCGTGCACCCTATACCAGGTTGCTGGTCCTTCTTCGGGATTTCCCGCCCAAGCCAACCAAGCCTTCGATCCCTCTGGGGTCGGTGAATTGGTAACGAACTTGCCTGGGAATAATAGAGCGCTGATTTCTTCATCGGCTGGCCACCGCAAGCCATTGTCTCCAGAGTATCCCGTAGAAGTAGAATGAGCGGCGTATCCCAAAAGGGATTGAGTATCGCCATCCTTTATCCTTATTCTTTAATGTACTGTGGAGCCAGAAATTTCTTCGCCGAGACCCAAGCAGGTCAACGAATTCACGAAGATACTGGTCTAAACTCGTAGGGTATGCCTATTCTCACCTGGCGCTGCTCATCTGAAAATACTTTTGCCCACCTGGATCAGTCGAGACGGAGCGAACGTTTTCGGCCGCTGGGCGTATTCGACGTATTTTAAGCTATTTTACAAAAACGCTAATAAAAAAACTTGGAAAGCTACCTTTCCTGAACGTAACACGAAGACGGCGTGTCACACCTTCTCGGCAGTGTGGGACCGTGTGACACGACGTCGTATCACTGTCCCGACGTTGCAAAGATATGATTGTTCCCACGCACCAGGCACTCGAAAATTGTGCGTTCGCCAACGTGTTAACAATCCACTGATAGGAGTTTTTACTGTATTTTTATTAATTCTTTCTATACTTAATGGGCTGGTGCCTGCACGGAGATTGCACATGTTCGTAGAACAGTCTAATAAAAGAACCAGGAAAGGGCGGAACTCCGGGTACCTGCCTGATCGCACATTTCAGGATGCCTTACCGATGATCGTCTTGCCTTGAATGGTAATTCCATAGTTGTTCTTATTCTATACCCTGTAGATAATTTGTTGTTGAAGGCTTGTTTATTTCTCTGTGTTTGTTGATGTTGAGTTGTTTATTTAACATTGCAGTGTTAAACTCCATTCCTTGAACGTTAGCTGTTGACCTCTTGAAGTTGAAACGTACAAGGTTTTCTGTATTTTTTCAGTTGAAATAATGATTTGCAGCTAAGTGTATTTTTTAACGAAATTTTACGATTTACCGGAAATTTAACGAAAATTTTCCGTTAAAAAATTTTGTTAAGAAAATTTAACGTCCAGAATTTCGTGTGCACCCCTGACCCCAATACAACTCTGTATAGAGTTAGGGACGACGGAAGTTGGGCCGTTGGCTGCGTTAGTCCTATGCCTGGAGGCGGAGGGCGGGCTCAACTTGGCTGGAAACAGCGATGACGAGCGAGCGATGGTGGCAGAGTGCGTAGAGAGGCGGAGTAATCCCCGTGATCACTGTTTCCAGCCAACTTGAGCTCTCCCTCCGCGTGCAGGCATAGGGCTAACGCCTCCAACGGCCCAACTTCTGTCGTCCCTAACTCTGCGCAGAGTTGTATTGGGGTCGAGATATTTACATTTTCTTGTTTCCCAAAGAGAGGCGATTCTGCCCATATACAACACATTGGCCGTTCCGACCTACCGTTGAGATAGTTTCCTGGTAAGAGCTCCCAACCATCCCTGGACCTCTGAAGGCGAACGGTTTTCAAGCATTCAAACAGGTGTGACAAAGTGTTGTTTGCTTTCGTTTAGCGTATTAATTGTGTTACCGAAGTAGGCACAACTCCTCCTTCAGTTTTAGGATTTTTGAAAAAAAAGGTTTTCACCGTTTGATTCGCCTCTTCGAGTTCGAGTTCTACACAAACATTTATACAACTTTATCAGAACACTCATATTTTCGCCATGGGTGGCCCAAAAAGTGACTGGAGCAGGCTTTTGCGATTAATGCAGCTTATTTCCTAGGGTATTCATGCTCTCGGAGTATCTCAAGCATGGTGTACGTTGCCAGTGCGCTGTCATACCAGGAATGCTCCGCGAGTGCGCCGTGCACATTGCATGCAGAATCGAACCTATCAACCTAGAACCTAGAACGAGCCCATGTCCACTGCGCTTCTATCTTCTCTTACTGGGAAATGCGAAATCCTCAATACTGTTCCGAACCGTTTGGAGAATGTTATCGTTTGGAGAAATTTCCGGCTGCCCTATTCAGGATTTTTTCTAAGGCCGTCTAGCTAGCCTTAACAGTGCGCCGTGAACAATGCATATGGAATCGTACCTTTCAATCGTGGGGGCCTGTAGAACGAGCGTTTGAAGAAATTTATAAGAAATTTCCAGCTGCCCTACTCCGAAATTGTTCTAAGGGTGTCCAGTCAGGCTTTGGAGAGCGCCGTGAACAATGCGGGTAGAATCGAACCTTTCAATCGAAGGGGAGGAGATAGCTTGTAGAACGAGCGTTTGAATAAATGTATAAGAAATTTCCAGCTGCCCTACTCCGCAATTGCTCTAAGAGGGTGCAGCCAGGCTCTGGAGACTGGAGAGACAGCCGGGAAATTGTCAAAAAATATATTTTTCTGAAATGGTTCTAAATTGATACCGTTCGATAGAGCTCTTCGAGGTGAAAAGCATGGTGGCATTGTGTGTGTCAAAAACACTAACATGGGCGAGTAAGGGCCGAAGAAACTTTGCAGCTCCCGTCCGCCGCTATAAAATAGCAGATCGTGCTAAGGCAGTTCAGGTAGCTGGATAGCTGTGAGCAAGTCATCCAAAGTGCCTTTAGTGTTTTGCTCGCTCACGCATTTTAAGGCCGCTAGCTCGCCGCGTCTTCCCGCGGTGGTTCGAAATCGAAAAAAAATGCGTCACACAAGTCCCACCTGAATTTTTGCAGCGCAGTAATTTAGTCCACTCACGAGCTTCACCGTTTGCTTTAGAGCGCGTTAAGAACCTTGTGTTGCCTACATAGTCCTTGAATTGCAGCACGTAAACGACATTTGTTGCCATGTTCTTGTTCAAAAATGTGTTGGAAATGGGGATAAAGGGTCTCATCGACGCAAAACGCAAAAACCCTAGCGTAGTGGGGATCGAACCCACGGGCAGTTCCTGCGAGGCGAGAACACTACCCAGTGCGCCAAACGACCCGATTTGGTGGGATGGCAGCAAGGAGTAATGAACTTCGCTCACGTTCTCAATGCCTTTTTTCGAGCACAGAAGAGCATTACGAAAAAAAAACCACTATGGTTTTGGACTATCACACGGGACCCTACATCCTGTAAAAATTGCGTCGCAAACGCTTACCGCATGTTTGGGGGCTCTCCTCGTCAGTGTCTGACTGATGACTGAAAAACAGATTAGTGGAATAGCATCTGCGTCTAACGTAATATGACTGATTATTGACGCTGCTGACTGAAGTGCACCCACTTCCAGCTTTGTTTGCATAACGTTCTCTTATCGGATTCTGTTGGAATGTATGTCATGTGAATGTCATGCCAGGAGCTACCACAAACCACCGACCGAAAACGGTCAACTCTGTGCACTTCCTTGTGCATTTCTTACCACTTCCAAATATCGTTCGTGCAACGCTTCTTGAGAAAGAGCCAAGCGAATCTGCTGCCGCTCGTAAGTGAATTCGACAGTTCTCAACTCCATGATAGCCTGCTTCTGCACTATACAAGCAAGCCATCTTTTGCTCAGAATGCACATGCGACGAGAGCTTAGCTGGAGTAAGCATCCGCGGCTCACTAAATAGTTAAGTAACGAATTCGAAGCGCTTGCTTTGTGAGCGCAATCATTTTTGTTGTCTTCGTATTCGCTTCTCACAACCAGCTGCTTGCAACGAGCGCGTCGCCTCTACGTATACACGACATGCGAATGCAGCCGCCACGCTGAAGCCACCGGCCGATTTTTTCATTAGCTGGAAATTGCAGCATTCAGACGCTGACGACGCTTCCATCGCTAATGTCGCAGGCTTCTCAATGGGCCGCTCGGTTTTTGCTAGGACGAAGAAGCCCAACACTCTTTGTCAACTGCACCCTGTGCGCCGTTGCAATTATGTGGAGCGTTGTGTTTACAGAGTCCCACGCGAAACCCACGTTCCAGGAGCAGCGCCGCTGAAGTTTACGGTAACGGTGGCTTTTTACCACTCGGATCCTTTTACAGCAGGAAGGGACAGCTGTGCTTTTCGTTTGAGTGAACTTTGCTGCGTCCTTTGCACACCGTTCTTCCGTGATTGTTCGCTACGATTTCTTCCATCTCGAGTGCCGGCGCTCCTCATTTCTCGGCCCGTTCGCCATGGACTTTCCCTTTTCCTAATCTAACGATGAGAATGATATTATCCAAGGGCCATATACTTAATTCGAGGTCGGTTCCAAGTAGGCAGTCAGGGATTGTAGTGGGAGACCGAATCCTAGCTCGTGAGTGCGACGCCTTAGCAAACATGTCAATTGGACATTTGCCATTGTGCCAAAGGGTTCAGAAGTACACCGTCATGGACGGCTTGAAAAAACCTGGGGCCGGATTCAACAACTTACAACAATTTAACGGAGAAAATACAGCCGAAATTCCTGACGGCTTATCAACAAGCGATATGGTGAAATGTTTCACCGCTTGATAAGCCGCGCTGTCATAAGTCGTTGATGAATCTGGCCCGTGGATCCTCGGAAGTTCCACCAACATCAACTTGTAGTACCTATCAGCCGAAGAATTGATTCCATAAAGAAGCAGCCGTGGAATCGGTGGTAATGTGCGTTCCTCCTCATCAAAAGCAAAGCTGAACACGGACCTCGAGTGGCGGCAGGACGGCCTCCGAAGATCCCATGTCACATATCACATGGTGTATGACTATTTATTCGGGCGCGTGTAGCGCAGTCGGAGGAGGCGCGACTGCCGCGTGCACCCGATACCAAGTTCCTGGTTCGGATTTCCCGCCCAGGCCAACCAAGCCTTCCATCCCTCCGGGGTCGGTGAATTGGTACCAGACGTGTCTGGGAAGGATAAAGCGCTGACTTGTTCATCGGCTGGCCACCGCAAGTCATTGTATGGCCAAATACGCATTCATGTCGCCTCCACGACATCCCGTAGAAGTAGAATGCGCTGGTGCATCCCAGAAGGGATTGAGTAATGCCGTCCTTTATCCTTTATCCTTTATGACTATTCACGTTTATCCAGATTGTGCTACGCCGTCCGCGGCAGCTGACGCATACTCGCAAAGCTCGGCGAGGTGGGAAGTGTGCGGTGTCCCTGATGCGATGACGCAATACGGGGGGAGGGAGAAACTGAACTAGTAAGAAAGTCCCGTAATGTAAGCAGGACCGGTGCGGCAGCGTTGAATATGGGCACGTTGACGGAGTTGGCAGAATCATTATAGCGAAGATCAGTGATTTCTGGGCGGTCCTGCTGCAAGTCAAGGGACATAGGAAGAGGCTTCAAGGCCGGGTTCTGTGTGGAAGTTCCAGGACCACCAATTGACATGAAGTTGAACTCGAACGACAGATTCCAGCTTGGAGATGTCCGTGCTCACATTGAACGTCAAGAAGACCGAGTACTTAGCCACAGACATAGACACAGTCACCTCCATCACGGTTACCGGCATCAAGCTCCTACTCATCTCGGTTTTCAAGTACCTGGGATCAGCAGTAGCGTCTGATGGCAGTCTGAGGGTTGGAGAGAATCCACGCGTGAGTGCAGTTTGGTCCAAGTGACGCTCGTTGACTGGGCTGCTCTGCGGCATCTATGGAACGGTGCTCCCACCGGTAGCGAGGTACGGTGCTGAGTGCTGGCCTCCGACGTAGGAAACGGAATGTCGCCAAAGTGTGATGGAGACAATTATGCTGCGCTGGACGGCAGGAGCCACGCACCTGGGTCGCATGCGAAACAGGGATGGGCGAAAATTTTAAAAGTTTTCCCAGAAAACAGAAAGTCGACTTTGTCAGAAAACAGAAATCAGAAAACAGAAACAGAAAATTTCGAAATCCTTGCTTTAGCCGTCTATTGTATTCCAAAATGCATTTTCACCAATAACCAACACTTTTGTACTATTTCACATGAAACTAGACACTTATCGACGTAAAGTGGATAGCTTTGAGATCAAACTGAACACCTCCCAAGAAAAAAGGAAGGGTGTGTGGATAAAGCAGGTGGCGATGTCCGTTCCTCCTCGTGGTGCCACTGGAAACTGCTCGCTTTGTAACTAAGCTAAGCGCGGGCACTCGAATGCAGGCGACAGGCCCTTGTGACAGGCCGGCCTACGAAGACCCATGTCACATCACATGGTGTATGAAGAGTCATGTTTTTCGAGATAGTGCTACGGCGTCCGCGGGAGCCGACGCGCACTCGCAGAGCCCTGCGAGTGTGGAAAGTATGCGAGGATGCGAGGACTGCATCGGGGGGGGGGGGCAACTGAGCTAGTCCGAAAGTTCCGTAAGGTAAGCAGGACCCGCGTAACAGCGCTGAATACGTAGACGTACGTTGACGGGCCGCTCGTGCGAGTTGGTTGAAGCACTGGAGCGTAGAAGAGTTATGGAATTTCCTCACCCGGCCATCCCTTCTGTGGGTTCTGTTCACGGTCCCGTTCAAAAGGTCAGGACCGGATGATCTGGACAGCCGGTGTTTGGAAGTCGAAACTCTATTATCCTGCTGAGCGGTTGACTGAATTCTTCAACCAGGTAGTAAAGGAGAAGAAAGTACCGGAGTGTTGGTACAACAGTGCGACGATTCTGAATTGGAAGAAGAAGGGCAGTCCTGCTGACTGCTCCAATTCCCGTCCGATTCGCTTGCTTTCACACAGCATGAAGATCTTCGAGCGAATCCTCGATAGTCGAATTCGTGAAATCGTCAAGCTCTCCGACAACCAGTGCGGCCCCCTGGTGGAGAACCATCGCGAGAAACAGAAGCCGGTGCATATAGCCTTTCTCGAGTTGGAGAAAGCCTTAGACCGCGTACCGCGTGAGCTTATGTGGTACGGCTTACGACAACACAACGTACCTGAGGAACTCGTAGAGTGGGTGCGGATGCACTACTCTTGCTCAAAGAGAAGAGTGCAAGCTGCAGCTGGAACCTCAATGGATTTTCCCATCTCTGTTGGGGTGCACCAGGGTTCTGCGGTTTCCCCACTCCTCTTTGTTGTCGTCATGGATGCCATTACGAGAATCTTCAGAAGCCTGTCCCATGGACACTGCTCTATGCTGACGACGTGATGCTCCCTTGTGAAGATAAAGATGATCTCGAGCGGCAGGTGCAAGCTTGGTGCGACCGCCTGGCGTTGTTCGGACTCAAATTAAACGTCAAGAAGACCGAGTACCTAACGACTGACGTAAATGAGTCCGGCTCCATAAAGATTAACGGTACTGAGCTTCCACGCACTTCGGTGCTTAAATACAATACCGCTCGCGCCGCACGGTCAAAAGTGGGCGAAAAAACGCCAACATGGCGTCGCAAAGCGTCGCACGCTCATAACTCCTTCAGTTTTAGGTTTCTTGAATAAAGGTTGATACCATTTGATTCGCCTCTTCGAGATCTACACAAGCATGTGTAAAACTTTACCGGAACACCCGTATTTTCGACGTGGGTGGTCCAAAATTGGCTGGACGGGCGATTAGAGCAGCTTATTTCCCAGGATATGCGTGCTTTCGGAGTATCTCAAAGATGGCTTACGTCGCCAGTGCTCTTTCATGCCAAGAATGCCCCGAGAGTGCGCCGTGCACAATGCACACAAAACCTAACCCATCAATCGAGTGGGAGAGCGCATGTCCCCTGCGCTTCTATCTTCTCTCACTGGGAACTGCGACGTTTTCAAGACTATTTCGAGCCGTTTAGAGAATGTTATCAGAAATTCCCCACCATCCCAGTCAGGATTAGCTCCAATCTGTCCCAGCGAAACTTTGGTGTGCGCCGTGAACAATGCATACAGAATCGAACCTTTCAATCGAGGGGGGGGGGAGGACAGCTCGTAGGCTGAGCGTTTGGGCACTTTTATCAGAAATTTCTTGCTGCCCTACTCAGGAATTGCTCCAAGGCTGTCCAGCGAGCCTTTGGAGTGCGCCATGAACATGCATAGAGAATAGAACCTTTCAATCGAGGGGGGGGGGGACAGCTTGTAGACTGAGCGTTAGGGGAGTTTTATCAGAAATTTCTTGCCGCCCTATTTAGGAATTGCTTCAAGGCTGTCCAGCGAGCCTTTGGAGTGCGCCATAAACAATGCATACATAATCGAACCTTTCAATCGAGGGGGGGGGGGCGACCGCTCGCAAATTGCACGCACGGGCGTCTTCGGAGCACAATAGCTCTGTCAAGTTGGAACCTTTCAGGTTGCAGCTTGTAGGTCTTGTAGGCAGTCGAACGGTCAGCTAGCACGCCAAAGCAGAATGGTTTAGCATAGGAGGGGGCAATGTTATAGGGGTGCGAAAATGCAGGTGAGGCTTGCATGACGCATTTTTTTCCGATTTCCGTGGACCACTGCGAGAAGACGCGGGGAGCTAACGGCATCAGAATGCGTATGCGAACAGAGCACTTAAGATACTTTGCGACGACGTGCTCACAGGTCCTCAGCTGCACAAACTGCCTAGCTTCAGCTGCCGTTTTAGAGCGGCGCGAAACCTAGCGGTTAGAGTTTCTTGCGCTCCTACTCGCCCAGATTTGAGTCTTCGACACTCGCAATGGCACCGTTCCGTTCAGCATGGAAAGTGCTATCGAGCGGTATCAATTTCAACCGATTTTGGAAACATCAATTTTTGACTGTTTCTCATCGAGGACGAGGCCGCGGCGGAAGGACGATGACGTCATCGAAAAATCGATGTCTTCGAGTTGGGCCACGCTTGATACCATTCGATAGAGCTTTTCATGCTGAATTGAATGGTGTCATTTAAACTGGGAAAGCTGTAATCTGGACGAGCAACAGCGCGGAGAACATCTACCATTGTTGCGCTAAATTGCACTCACGGACGTGTTCGGAGCGCAAGAGCTCTGTCATGTTGGAACCTTTCAGGTTGCAGCAAGTAGGTTTTGTAGGCAGTCGAGCGGTCTGTTAGTACGCTAAAGTAGAATGGTTTAGCTTGGGAGTGGGCAATGTTATAGGGGTGCGAAAATGCAGGTGAGGCTTGTGTGAAGCATTTTTTCCGATTTCGGTGGAACACTGCGAGAAGACGGGGCGAGCTAACGGCATCAGAATCCGTATTTGAACAGAGCACTTAAGGTACTTTACGGCGCCGGGATCAGAACTTCTCAGCTGCCTAAACTGCCTTAGCCCCATCTGCCGTTTTAGGGCGGCGGGCTTAGCGGTTGCAGTTTCCTGTCCTCTTACTCGCCCATATTTGCGTTTCCGACACTCCCGGTAACACCGTTTTATTCATAACGAAAAGCTCTATCGAATGGTGCCACTCTCGACCAATTTCAAAAAAATCTATTTTTCGACAATATCGAGGACGTGGGTGCTTTAGGCCGACCCGCGCCGACGATGACGTCATCGAGAACCGGTGTTTTCGAAATTGCCCAAATTTCCTCGTGCAAACTTCGTCCAAAATTATCTAGGGGTTATTTGGGGCACTGATTACGAATCCGACGTTCGTTTTTGAAAATTCCGCGGACTTGAGCAGGTTACTTCTCGTTTGAGGGTGGTCGGGTCAGGATCACCGATCACCCTCAGTTATCGGTATGAGCGGTTCCCTTCCGTAACCGTCCAAATGTACTTCGGCATCGTGTTTGGCACCCTGAATAAGCCCCGACCCTGTACGAATTTCGAGCAAAATCGATGACCCTGACCTGACCACCAATTTTGGTCGAAGTTTGCACGAGGAAGTTTGGCCAATTTCAAAAATACCGGTTCTCGATGACGTCATCGTCGGGGCTGGTCGGCCTAGCGCACCCACGTCCTCGATGGGATATTGTCAAAAAAATCGATATTGCCTAAATCGGTCGAAATTGATAGCATTCGATAGAGATGTTCAAGCAGAACAGAAAGGTGTTATTGGGAGTGTCGAAAACCCAAATATGGGCGAGTAAGATGGCAGGAAATTTCAACCGCTAAAGGCCCCCACA